>JAOXNN020000006.1:6693602-6717264 GCA_028571205.2 Hydropsyche betteni
TCGTATAAAAAACAGGTGCATCTTTTGCGAAAAGACCGGGTGCGTGACACAGGTGCCGCCGTATAAAGAATTCGCTTATTAATATAATAAGTACATAATGAATCGAAACACGAAACGTCGTCAACGTATTTTCAAGATAAAGAATTCAGCGATGAGTTATAAATTTTGAAATAAAGCATCGTACGGACTGAATATCGAAACGAAAACCACTTTCACCACGAGTCTGCAATTCATTAATCAAATGCACCAAACTTTAGTTACAAACCAACGAAGATGCACCGAAATCCCTAATTCGAAAACAACTCCCGGAAAGTTTCGAAAGCACCTCCTGCACGAATACATTAAACGAACGCACGTGTCGTGCAGAAAGTCTCAAAGAAATTCAATTAACACACGAAAGCGTATATAAAGTTAACTCGCGTTTTATAAGGCGGGGTTAATTAGAAGCGGTCGTCGACAAGTGGCTCGTCCCGACCACTTTCCGGGACAACGAGATTATTTGATCAGTTCTAATTGATCTGGTCGGCTTCCGTTTCCTGGACGTTAAGGGAACGAGAAGATTGTTTTCGATCGGCATTGTTTCCGAGTTGAAAGGAACCGCCGCCTAGTGTTAATTCTGCGACGATCGAATGTTTTGGACGATTCGATTACCGGATTTGTTGACAGTGATAAAATTAATCATTACACGACATAAATAAAACGTTTTTTCAATATATATAATACATAAATACGATACGTAACGAACGTGCCGAGTTAACGGAAGTCCGTCAAGTGAAATGATCGTTCTCGGAAAAGCTCACGTAGTGCGATCGTAGAAATGCGTCACGTGCTCTTAATTAATCAAAACCGTGACGTTGATGTGCACTTTACGTAACATACGTTTATATTTGTACATGCTCGTAGTGAGGTAAGCCTGAATAATATATTATAACACACATATGCGGCGTTAAGTCGGAATACGGCCGCTGCCCAGGGCGTTCAAAAAGGTACACTTCTTTGTTTTGAAATCGACCCTCGCTATGTAAATTAGCCGAAAAGATGCCCAGATGGATGTGAAAGCTTAAATTGAAAGATAATAGATGTGGCGAGTCGAATCTAAAATTTTCGAATGGTGCGAGAGTGTGCTCTATCTGCATAATTTTTCAATGCCGTGTAATGGAGACATATAATTTTATTTAAAAGCAAAACGGTGTCTGATTAAATTATTCTAATAAATTTTCTTCTGAATAATGATAATTCACTTTACTCTTTTATATGGATGACAAACATGCAAACATGTATAACAAATGTGGATTATTTACCCACACAGGAAAGTTTTGAACTATCATAAATAATAAATAATAGAAAATTAATAAACAAAATGCAGTTTTGCATTCATATAAAAGACAATAGTCGCAAAATAGCAATAACGGATCGCGTACAGACCAAATGAACACACAGGTGCATTTAACGATAACCGTCAATGCGAAAACGTGCTAATTTTACATGGGTTCATTTAGCGCACACACGTTGCACATGTGACCTTAGAAAATGACCTCATAAACAACCGACAATTAAATATCGAATAACACGTTACACATTTTATGAATCAATTGATTATACGAGTCAAAAATTTATAGAAACACATCTCATTCTATATTATTCTAGGTTCTGAAACAACAACCGTTCTGTGTGAAATCAGTACGTTTCTGAACAAACACTAGTTCTCCTTCTGCACTTGAACCACAACGTCTGTGAACACTGTAAATATGAAATAGACAAGTAAATAAATTGAATTCAATTGACTAGATCGCATCTGATGTTGAATAACGTACGTATATACAACGAATATTGTATTTTACTGGCGTAGTAGACAGCATTCGAGCACGCCTGGCTTATCCGATGAACATGTTCGATTTATTAACAGTTCGGTACCGAAACGATATACATACAACATATAATATATGTTAAAATTTATTTCGAAAATTTAACAGAAGATATGGCGGTATTCATTTGATAATATTAGTCATTGTAACTATTTATGAAAAAATTGAAAAATCAATGATTTTGCAGTGTCAAATACAATGAAGTTAAGCAATAATAAGATGGTTAGTAGATGAATTCTATAATAATGATAAGGGATAGTTTTTAGTATTTAAATTCCTTAACAAATTATCTTCCCTCTATTATGCAAGATAAGAATAAATAATGAAGAATTTCCATTACCATGCAAAGGATATTTAAATAAGCTATGTACGATAAAAAGTAAAAGAACCAAATTTTGTTCAACTATCGATTTTGAACAATCTACACAATATATAAATTCAAAAAAAATCGGAAATTTATGCACATATTATTCCAAAAAAAAAAAAATGAAAACAATTCTCCAAAACAAGCAACGACTCGCACTTTATCATTTCCATAAAATTTTACGCGTGCGCCGATACGGCATCGAAAACCGCCACATATCAGCAATTTTCACAAATCGACCCTCCTTGCAAAACTACACATACACGGATCCTCCGACAGACACAAGGAATAATAAGGAATAGTTCTGGCGTGTTTTCAGAAGGACGTACGTCAACAATTCAATCGGCTCGACCATGCGTGCCTTGCGGTCCGTTTGGTTTATCGACCGGTCTCGGGCCGATGCTGTGTGTTTGTTTATTTTATTGGGACGTGTGTCGCGGTGGACGTTGTCCGCGTCTGAGTTATGACAGACGGAGGCTTTGGCCTCAAATTGGTTATGGAAATGTGGACGGAAAGGAAAAACAAAACGAGCGCCGTGCGAATTGCGAAAACGGCCGCTCTTCTGATGCACTGTGTACAGTGACGTACGGTATAGGCAAATAAGGCAATAACCTAATAGCGGCAAAGATATTTCGTAAAAAATATTTTTCTTTTTAAAAAAAATCATTCATCATTAACAAGTACAGTAAGCCCCTTATAACGTCCCCCTCATATATTTTTCAAATTCAATTTTTTTTCAAATGCATTTGAAACAAGCATTTAACACGTAAAGATGTTCAAAAAAAATTTAAATTGAAAAACTATTACCCCCTTTAACGTGGAATCTATCTTGAAGTTAGGCCAGGTGCACACAGGCGATTAGTCGCGGCGCGATTTATAATGGAATACATTGTTTTGGGTTGAAGAGCGCCCATAAACCATATGGGCGCACTTCAACCTAAAACAATTGTGTTCCATTATAAATCGCGCCGCGACTAATCGCCTGTGGGCGCCTGGCTTTATAGGGGGGTTTACTGTAGTCATCCACTGCAGGACAAGGGCTTATCAAACAATCAAAAACATATTAGACAAAAATATTTGTGTTTCGAAGTAAATTTACGACAATTTAAAACATTTAACTATAATATTAGAATTATTATTTAAAAAAAAAATCGTTTAAACATCAAACTATATTTCTAAAGAAAGCGATATTTTGAACTTTACCTATCGACGGTACATTGTCTCAGAACGTCACTGAGTCTATGTAATTTGAATTGAGGAAAAAACGCGAATATTTTCATTATGAATGATGTTTAATGATTACACGAGATGAATTTAATTTTAAATTTCCCGACGGCATAATTTAAATAAATATACACTAAATAAAATTAAAAAAAATAATCGAGATTATACAACGACTTCATAGCGTAGGCGTATGATTCTGACATAAACCCGTGAAATAATATTATGATTTATCTACGATTTTCATTAACATAATACGCAACATTCCCACGACCTCAAAATTTCGAAACTGCCAGATTAATCCGCCCGATCTACGAACCGGACGACACGTGTCAAAACTGTCAACACCTTTCGCTCGAATTAAAGCCTATGTAGACACGTGGCCACGTGCCATCCGGATGCCACGCTAGTGCGAACGCAATATTGTTCGTTGCCGAAGCTCTAAACTCGTACCCCGGTCAAAGGTGGAACATGTGTGTATGTGTCGTTGTTATTCCCGTTTACGTGTGCTTCATTCAAAAAGCTCGGTACATCTGCCGTGCGGTGATGAAATGTGTTTCCCTAACTGTGGGATTCATTTGAGTGAAGAATTATTCAAAATAATGTTAGAAAAGTTGATATTTGAATCGTCATCAATGTTTGTATCGTATATAATCTCAAAATATAGGTATACTTAATTTTTTTTAAAGAAAAGGTATGAAATCATTTCTGTATCTGTACATAATCGAATCCATTTACTGGCCGCGTTATTAGTCACTTAACTTCAGCTAACAGTGAGAAGCGATATATTCGATAAGACAAATATAAGTTATTGACTATGTGAATCAACTTGTGTTATAATTTGATGCGTCATAACTTTCAATAGATCATCATTTGATTGATGACTCATGATCGAGCGTAACTTTTGAATTGATCAATTCGATCACGTTGAAAAGACGCAATTGAAGTTATATAAAAAAAAATAATATTATATAATCTCAACCTTGACGTAACAATCATATTATAACTTAAAGTTTTATTTTTAATATTGAGAACCACAAACGATGCACCTTTCTAAATTCACGCAAGGTTAACAATCGACCCGCAGAAGTAATTTCTGCCGACGCTCACGTCCTTACCCCAAAGGGTTAATTGTTAATTGGCCAGAAACAAAACCGACAACTAATTGCAATACGTACAATTACGTGTCCTCACCACGGACAAATTACAGTAATTCCGTCGGATGCAACTCGCATCACAGTTATATGCACAATGCAAGTAAAAACAGCGATCAATCACTGCACAAAACGGACGTTAAAATATTAACTTAACGCCCGTTTCAAAGGACTCAAAAGCAACGTCGGTGGCTTTGAAGAAGACCTCGTTTTCGTCACGAACGAAAAAGTGGAAAGAACAAAGCTCGAAAGGGTCGTACGAGTGGACCTCGGACTATTTTTCAAACATAATTGGACGTCTCGTTCTCGATGAAATGTATATTCCTTGACAAGATCGCGTCAAAAGCTCGACAATAGTGCGCTTTTCCGATCAGCTTTGGGCACGTTCATCTCGAGCGGAGTTTCGCTTTGTTTCGCCGGGACTTTGATAAAATTAATGCTTGCGATTTTTCATTTGAATACGTGCGAAACTTCGGCGAAACGATAGACGGCGTTTTCAGTATCGGAAAACTGTCGTTTGTTATTCGAGGAGCGTGTTTCGCGAAAGCTCGCTTCAATTTTTATGTCAGAATTGCGAAAGTTCGGTGCGTCTTATAAAATTTCCCTCGCGAAAAACATAAAAGTCGACACAAAATAATGGGATGAATAAATAATTGCTTATCGATCTTTACGAGTCCACAAAAAAAAATTTGAAACATACTTTATTGTTTTATAAAATTTCTAAATACAGGAACACTTAACGAGAGAAAGTTAAATGAATTCGTTACCTGCAACATCCGGAAATCCGTAAAAGGAGTGCAAAATTAATTTCATACACATCCCAAACGTTGTAGAAAGTAATAAAGAGCAGTTGTTAAGCAAAGCTCTCGACGAGAGAACTTTAATTATGATGAGTACGCACTTGGAGAATTTGAAAACGCACAAGAGCTTCGCCCACTTCGAATTCATTTCGAGTGTATTATCACTACTATCAAAATCGAACAAATAACGTACAAAATAAACGCATAAACGAAAATAAACTCGACACACATGTCGCGTTTTAAACGAACCGAAAATAGCGGATCGCCTTGATCGAAAAGCGTCTGACGAATTAGCACAACAAAACAGAATTAATGCAGCATTCTGCGGGGAGGAACTGAATAGAATAGACAGTGTAATAAAAATTGTGAATCCCCTAAAAAAAATCGTATACAAATGCCATGTGGTCCGACCCCGAATTGATCCCCGTGCACTATTTTAAAATCATGCCACAATATAATATCCATTAGATGCAAAAAAACTGTATCATCTGTCCGAGTGCCCTTCAGTGTCTGTTCGAATAATTCATGAAAAATATGTGGGGAGATCTGTTAAGAGTGATAAACGTGCGATAATCATTCGAACCATTGTCAGTTTATAAATTAATCAGAATATGGATAAATTTTGGATTCAAAAGCTTTTATCTTTGACCCCACAAATATTAACTATAGATTTTCTAGGATACATAAATTAGAAAACGCAATTTGCCACGATGACTAAACATGGCTTCGTTTTATTTACACTCATCGACATAACGCAGTTCGAACACTTGACTGATTTACTGAAAAGTATATAAAATGTCGTCGACCGGCTATATTTTTAAATAAACAACAAACGCAAAGGAACGAATCGAGACGCGATCAAATATTTACAAAAGGTGTATAAACTATCGTAGGACGTAAGCTCTCGTCGGTTTCTTCTATTTTCGTTTTCTAACTGAGAATGGACAGTTCTTGAAATCAAATGAACGTTCAGCTGACTCAATACGACGTTGTTTATGGATGCAAATAATGGAGCCCATAAATGATACTAATAGGCGATTTATCTTGTGAATTGAAAACAAGGAAACTAGGCTTTGATTGTATGCAACGTTTCGCCG
Organism: Hydropsyche betteni; assembly: GCA_028571205.2. NCBI lineage: Eukaryota > Metazoa > Arthropoda > Insecta > Trichoptera > Hydropsychidae > Hydropsyche > Hydropsyche betteni. Next base: position 6,700,104 of record JAOXNN020000006.1, read on the forward strand.
TATAATTACAACACATTACGACTGATGTGTTCAAACTGACAAAACAAACATATATCGCCAGATCAGTGTTATTCAAATTTAAAAATAAATTTGATTTATATACAAAATAGGTTTAAAAAAAAGCATACGAATCACACATTATTTAATTGGACGGAAATTGATACTCAAACTCATGAAATACAAACATACACTCATACATACTCATGATACTCAGACATATTCATGAAATCTTAGCATATTATTACTAAAGCGCCATAAAAATGAAAATTTTCAAAACAACAACACGACGTTCTAGAGCAAAATCACCGACAAATTCCGCACAATTGAACGTCAAGTTACAAACACAACGCGTGAGCCAAAACACATTTATCCACACGATTCGTTTGTCACTGTCGAAAATCTAGCGAATCCGAAAACGTTAATAAATACGAGACACAATACGAGTGTAATTTTGCCATTACCCGAAAGTGCGCAGAATTGAGTGTTTATACGGGAGAGTGCAATCGGGGGTGCATTGTGTTTGGCCAAAAAGGGGTTGTTCAATATGGCGTGTTATTGAGTAATGCGAACCATCATCGTCAATGACAGATGCCGTTGAAATTTTCGTCGAATCTGTTACGCATTTGACTCAATTTGATATTATAGTCATATTAAAAAATACCCTCGAATTATAAAAATATTAACCCCTATACGATCTTCATAAAGAATCGCTTATAAAATTTTTAAGTAATTTTAAATCGATAGAATCAAGGGTGGTTTAAATAAAAAAAAAAAACAACAATTGAAAAAGATTGTCGATTAAGTGTTGAATTTCACATGATCGCTCAGTAACAAGATTATTGTAAAATATAAAAAGAACGGATATCATACGATTGGGCACGTGTATAGTACAGGAAGGAAACTGCACTTTTAATAGAGCTCACCCTCAGAATTGTGTGCTTTTGTAGAATTAATTCGCTTTTAATGAACGATGTAAAAAGCGTTTTTCTTTAGAGTTTCGACGGGAAGCTCGGCGATAGCTTTTACACAAAGAGAGTATCGTGTTTCACGTAATTATTTTTTAACGGCCCAGTATTGTAGTTTGCTTCGTTATCGCCATTTTGTATAATATAATACCAATCAGACTTTTTCATGATAAAAATGGATAGCTTTTCTGTATGATCTTCAAATTTTAAAAAGCCCTGAAAGTTTTAACGAAAAGCTTAGTACATTTACAAAATTTCTTTGTTCTTTGTAAAATATCATATTCATGAAATAATCATAGAGATTAGAACGTAGAAATTTTAATTTTATTACAGTTGAATTATTTTCCGATTATATATGAAATTAAAGTAGTAAAAATATTATAAAATTAAAATCATAATATTGCTTGAATGAAATTTTAACGTGCAAAAATAAGACACACGTGAAACCAAATTTAATGAATTATGAGCTGAAAGCTCTTTCGGGTGCACTGTCACATTTCATGCCTTATTTATTAAAGATATTCACATGTGTGCGGAATTAATGTCAGATTATATTAAGCTCTTCGCAAAAATTTTGCTTATGAGTGCAATCGTTAATATTTTATTCGAAACGAATCTCATAATTATAAAGACAAAGCATAAAACATAACAAACCGGAAAACACGAAATATGGCACTTTAATATTTAATATTTACGAATTTCAATAAAACTCGGCGATGAAAATACGAAACAAATTAATATGATATTAATTTTATATAAATTCATAATGAACATTTTTGATATTATATTGTAAAATGAAGTATTTTATGATACAATTTGAAATCGATGAGAAAATGACTTGGGAAAACTTCAATAATGAAACTGACACGAAACAAACTCACAAGCAAAGAGTACGATTTGGGGAAGCGCAGATTCAATAAAATTTTGTATATTGATATTTTACCTTTACAATATTAACATGGCGAAATATTATAACCCAATAGCCATACACTTTTATTGAAAACGCATTCGAAGTTCACATCAGAATAAACCATATTCTGCCATCGTCTTCAATTGGGAACGCACTGATTGTGAGACGCACGAGCTTTTTGCTCTCACAATTAGTGAAATATTACAAATAATAACATATTTAAATAAAGTATAATTATAAAAAAAATAATGATCTATATTTTTAATGTGAGCTTCGAACATTGAGAAGCTAAAATTATTAAGTAAATCGTAAAATAATTCGAAAAAATTCGATCGACTATATACAGTTAAAACTAACTAATCAGCGTCACATTAGGAAACAATCAACATAATACAACGAATATATTTTTTTTAAACACCTCACATCCACCACGGCGACATGATTAAACCAAACCGACCTATCGAAAGCGAAACATAAACCGCTAACTCCAAAACTCATACACGCTCAAGCGAAAAGTCGTAAACCGTAAATGCGGTCGGGCACTACCTACTACGGCTACTCCTTCGGTAAAAAGCCCATAACAATCCGCATATAAAAAACGATAAAAACTTCGGTAGGCGATACGTTTTCACGCCGGGCCGTACCTGTTCCGATAACGAAAGCGAAACAGACGTCTCGAGTTGACGGCAACGAACACCACATGGCCGTAGAATGCGTCAGAAAAGAATACATGCTCGGGTTTTGGACAGTGGGAAAACATGCCGGTTTCACGTCTCGAAATTCGTCGGATTCCCGCCGAACGGATTGACGTGTTTTTAGATTTTCGTTTTCGAATGTTTCGAATGGCAAAGGCCGCGACGGATCGATCCGACGATGAAGCGCGACTGTGAGAAGCCTTTCGTTCGTATGGGATGTGGATGTTGGATGTGGACAGTGTAGGGATTCACTTCGTTGTAGGCTCGAGGTGTCAAAAATTTGTATATGTATCGTCATTAATACATATATTTTCTAGAGAATGTATACGCATGCTTCAAGTTTTATAGAAAGCGCACGATACTTTAATAGATTCCGCATACGCTATTTCTAGACATAACACGTATTAACGAGATAATGCATCGAATCGCTGAGATCGATTTGACAAACCATTGTCAAATATTTGAAATAATTCATCGAAAATCCAATGCCCCTTTTGGGGTATTGAGACTAGAGCCTCCACTGTTTATAAATAAATCCTCCACTGTATGTGAATACAATAGATCGCCTACGCCCTGTTTTCTCGATGACAGATCAACGCGATTGACTATAATGTTGAATGCTTTTACAACAGTGGGAGTTTATACATTTATTATTTTAAATTTTAAAGATAATAAATGAAATATCGAAAATGTCTATATTTACCATAAAAAAAACGATTTCATTCCACTCAATAAAAAATATGAAATGTGAAAATATTTCTTCATGTAAAATCATCAAAAAACAATGAAAATTTTTGTTTAATAACTATAATTACGTACATACAATTATAACAAAATCTTGGCCTGTACCTTAACATTGGCTTACCATTGTGGCATAATAATACTTTTATTTTTATACCGTGCTAAAGTGAAAAAACCGCGTAAAAAAATAATCAGTTCTTCTTCCTTGAACCGTGTTATTTCGGAACCGTATAGAGGATTGGTTTTATTGGTCACATATAAATTTCCGTTCGAAGTTGATAATTTATATTCACGGTTGATAATCCCTGAACAATGCGCTGTAGATAATATAAAGACCGGTTCATTTTGATTATGCGGGATAGGCATGTATTACACGTTATTTTCGAAACATCGCAGTGTTGGTCGTACACGATTAGTTTACGATACTTTTTTAACCGAAGTTATTCTTTTTTTATTAATTTCGATTAAACCAAAATGACTAAGCACAAGGTTTTAAAGAACGCGTCGATAGAAATTCGATTATCCAAACTGGGAATTCTTCGATCGACGCCTTAAAAATTACACTGGGCGAGGTAGTGATTTATGTATAATTTTTGATAAAAATCTCCAGAGATGAGCACGGAAACGAAACTTAATATAAAACTTGCGTTGTCTACATAAAGTTGATAATACAAATTAAATATTTTTGTATAATAACACTTTCACTTGACGAGACAGTAATTTTCAACAATAGTAGTTTAAACGGGTACTTTGTTGTTTTGAAATATAAAAAAAAAACCAAATCGTTTTTTAATCACAGTACGCGTGAGAATCTTAAAAATATTTTTATGCAATTGTGTACTTACAATTTTTTCAGGAATTTTATTGAATAAACAAAAGACACTTACCTGAAAAAAAAGATAAATAAATCAAAAACACACATCTAAAAGTACAACATAGATTACATTTAAAGTAATTAAAAAGACAGAACGAAACTTGCAGACTTTCTAGCTTCCATATTGCGCAGAATGCTGCTTGCAATATTGAACTTGGTCGTGAACTTCTGTCTTACAAATCATGTAGGTACTTCTGTAATCAAAGTTGGCAACTGTTCCAACACAAAATGCAACTTCACCAATAGGTAAGTTCGTCTTAACGACTTGGATAGTATTTCTGGGAAATTTTCGCATTTAGACAATGTTCGAAACCGCTGAACAATTCAATATTCACAAAGTTTTTACAGCACAAACCAACAAACGTTAACAACTCCGAGATAATGTTTAACGAACACATTATTCCAGTTTTAATGAATCTAATTATATATTCGAAGATCGCATAAATGATTCGTTATCTTCGGAATCGGAAATATTCAGTTTTGGATCGTGAAGTATCCGTATAGATCAAATGCTGACATTTGCTATATGTAAATAAAAGCTGTCTTCAACGAGACTTTGTTAACCCGAGGCACTCTAAAAGATAAAATCTCACTAATGATTTACATCCAAGTTAAATTATACGGCCTCGTGGATAGACAACGATATTTATTGTTTGGTGTGTACTAAAGCCCAAAGGAATTCGAACGCTAACTAAGCATAGATCACACTTGGAAAAAAATCGAATGTTTTAAAAACTACTATGGAAATGAAAAATATTATCATTAGGTGTCGCATACATTGAAAATCATAATTTACCTCTCTACATAGACATGACATTTGCGATTTTGCCGTGTCACATCGCGGGATACACAATTGCACATAAAAAAATGGATACGATATAAACGGTGCAAAAAAAATTGTTTTGTGCGGAGACATGCTTGATTAATTGACGGCTGTCTCAAACTAGGTTTTTTATTCGCTAAATAAAAAGTGTATAAAATCTTTATATACACAATGCAACAAAACCATTTTGGTTCAAAAAAAAATACGAACAATGATTCATTCGTTATGCATTTTCGATTTCGATATCGAACACTATTTTTGGAACTACACAAGTTCACAAACCAAACCGAACTAGCAAAAATGGCAGCAACAAACATACGCACATCAGAAACACAATATTCCTATACGAAACTTCCTCAAGTTTTCCAATAATAATTTCCACGAGTGTTCGGCATTATCCCGAAGTCCAGCCGAAACCTTTTCTGCGAATTGGGATCCCAGCGGAGCAAACTAACCCCCAACGAACCATATTTCAAGAACGGGATATTAACATTTCGAACGGACACGTAGCGGGCCGTTCTAACGAGACGCTATCTTAATTCCATCTCAGACCAGAGGTTCGATCCATCATTTCAGCGACTGAACTGAAACTATTCGGAGTGGGCGAACATTCCCCGAGGATTCGTTCTTTGTTTTGTCATTGTAATATGAACAAAGTGCCCACACCATTGTGGGCGGCGTCTAAATATACACGCACAAATCGGCGGGGAAAGAATGCGTTTTTAAAAGCCGGAAGAACGTCGAAAGCCATAAAAATTGATTCGGATTGAATCTCGAGGCTGTCGTGATTGAGTTGTTAATTTTGTATTAAAAATCGATTGAGTTTGCTTTGTCGAATCGACGTTCGAACGAGTCATGCTCGATAATGGGGTGTCGGCGTAGTATTAAAATTTTATACATTCATAATAAAGGCTTTCGCAAAATCTTAAAAGGAATGCTGATTATTTCATTGTTATTAAATTATAGATCGTAAGAACTTTAATTTATACATATTATCAAAATCTGATATTTCACGATTGATTTTGTGACACAAAATTCCAAAGAAAAAAGCAAACTGAATTGATTTGCGGCGCATTTTCACATCACGTTATTGCGTGTCCATTAGAAAAACACGACAATACAATCAGATATCTAAAAAAATAATTGCAGCCATAATAACATACGACCATCTACGATAAAAGAATAGTAAAAAATGTACATCAAAGTGAATATTTAATGCACAGTTTGCATGAGTCTGAAAGTTCGCATACAAATCGACGTTCGACGTAAAAGCGTGTGTCTTCTAACAAGCATTAAATATGCAGTCCTCAAAGCTACGAAACGGACACATCCTAATTCGAACTAGAACTCGAATAATTACACGCATCGGATGATTTTAAATAATTCATAAGCAACAAAAACCCCTGCGGCGATAATTACGGTAAAAGCTAGACTCGGTTAAAACTTTGTATCACCATATTACGTTAAACGGGGACGGATGTTTGAGCTACACAAATTTACATGGACTCGTTAGGACTAATTCGACGATGGCCAAATCGTATTAATTCATTAGATATGGACATAATTGGTTTCATACGTTGATTGTTTGCTGGAAAATCATGATGAAAACTGAATAAATTATCATTGTTTTCGTATGTAGATCCGTTTAGAGGGCGAAAAGCGACGCACACTCGAATTGGCTTTCTTTTTATGTGGGTGTTTCATTATGGAGTGCATATGGAGCGCATTGGCATTCAATGGCATTTCGTGCACGGGTGAATAACAATCGATAGTGCACTTTCCCTCTTTGAAAGCGAGGGTGGTGCCAAAGTGCATCGACTCGTATAAAATATTTATAGTTCCACAAAAAAAAAATGAACCAAACAACGAAAAATACAACAACTTCATAAAATTCAGCGTGCGTTTACTATTTTCAAATTGAAAAAAACATTCCCGAAATTCTTCCGAATACAGAAACGATACGATAAATCGACTACACGTCAGCGTCGAATGCCTCGAATTGAATGAATAAATAAATAAATACAAAAAAGCGACACATCCACAAAAAAACAGCTGTTTGATACAGAGCATAATGGAACGATACATTTACATACCGTTTATGCGCAGGAAGTGGCTTCGAAATGTTAGGAAGCTCCGGATTAGCATATTCGAGAGAACGTTACCGCGAGCCCGGAATGGAAGTGTACAGTGTGGTTGAAAAAAAAAACAGGGAAAAATGGATAACACAAAAAGGCTGTGAAACAAAAGACCGGCGAGTGCATCGAACGACCGGAAACCTTTCAACCCCTTTGCGTCGGGAAAAACTGCCGCTTCGAGAAATCCGGGAAAATCTGGCCTGTAGTGGGAAATATCGAAAAATCGAAAACGGGCGTGAAAGCTTTCGCGACGTCGTATATTTTATGCGACGCGATGGAGAAAATTGTTTCGGCTCGTATAAAATATAGGGAACGAAGTACACTAAAAGTGCGGAATGAGTGTGTTTCGCATAAAGAACGCAGAAGAATGCTTATGGGGTAGTGAAGCGAATTGGCGATTCTAGATACGTTCTGGAAATAATTCTGATATAAAATATGAAAATTTTGAATTTAAGAAATGGGGGTTTTTAAATTTAAAAAATAAAAGGATCATATCATTAAAAATTGACATTTCAATCTAAAGATGAATCAGGATTTATAATTAAATTCATTTAAAAAAAAATTAAAAAGAAAACATAAAAGCCTCGAAAAATTGGGAAAAACTTCGAATAAAACTTTTAATCTCCCATAGATAAAATACCGGAGGTTTTGACATGTTTCCTATAAAATGCACTTTGTGCGGGTAATTTCGAAAACTCCCATTAATCTTATTTTGTGACAAGTCAATATCATGTTCGATACCACAGACGGTTAATTAGCAAAATCGAACAAAAAAAATATACATCATCGAGAACGAGCGGCTAAAAAGTTACAGGAATGCAACGGTAATTTGAACTGAACGATATCGGATTCAAAGTACTCCGATTCGAACTTTGCGTGATCGTAAACATTCTTATTGGGGTAATAAGTAACATGATAGACATACATGAATATACACAACGAACAAGTGTGAAAAAAATCCGGAAATATAATATTTCTGAACGATAATCACTATACGATGACTCACACGAAAATGCATGAAAGATTCAGTTGTATTCAACATAAAAAAATACGTTAAGAAGTTCAAAACAAAATTCACCAAATTATAAAAGATACTTGAAGTAAACTTTACGAAATTATTAATAATTTTACCACCGTGATATATTGCATTTTTTGTGTCGGCGAATTTGTACTGGTAAGCGCATTATCGTGTTCAACGACTCGGGGTCCCAGTAATGATGAATAAGTAAAACGCAAACAGACAAACGGCCAGGGGTTGGAAAGGGCGGTTCCCTTAACTACGTACGAAAAAAAACCTGTGTGTATATATATATATAAAACAAATCGTTGAAAGGGAACTCGTTCGTTCGCACCTGACAGGTGTGACCGTTCAGTTGAAGGATAACGGTCCTGGTTCAAAAATTCAAAACAAGTCTATCGCCGTTTTTTTGGTCTACGAAACCCGTATGGCGAAATTTGATGCAAATTTTGTAGTTGACCGTAATAGGGAATATAAATACGTTGGAATAAAATCGAAGCTCGTTCGGTTCTGTCTTATCTCGATGCGGTTCGTAATAAAGTTAGAAATTTACGCCCTCTTAGGGTAGTTTGGTACATAAAGGAAAAATATCACATTCGGTACAAAGAAAATTTATGCAAAGTGTATACGCGGCTGTAAAGGAAGATATGTGATAATTGAATTAATTCGATATGGAAATGAAAAGACCCAAATAGCTAATTTATGGTACGAAAAAAAATAAGATTATTCAGTTAAGTAAAATATAAGAACTTGATTGAATAACAAAATTTAAGCAGCGACAGCGTAATGCATATATTTAAACTTTCACCTAAACTCGAAAACTAGCGATGCTTTCAGAAAGTTTTCACATATTATGTGTCAGGGAAAGTTTCGCGAAAAAATTTACCCACACGCGATTTTTCAAGGATAAGTTCAAACTTATACGTTCACTTTAACACACAAGACTAAATAAACCGACATTCGACATAAGACGGCGTTTTCCCTATAGAGACATTCGATTTTAGTGCGTATTATGCATAGACGACAGATAATCGAATTTCGCATAATCGAAGATAATTCGAATAATCGGATGATCCGTGATAAGGGTTAAGTGGTGCGTCAAGTTCTGTTTTAAATTATTCCGTGACACAAATTTGTGTATATCTTACAGGAAACCTTTCAACTACAGATATTATATTATATGTTGAAAATATAATAAGATTTTCAATTAAATTAAAGTATTTTTATACAAAAAATATTATGATTATTATGAATACATATAATTGTTGGTATAATATGTTGTGATGCAAAAAAAAGGCAACTGCAAATCGTTTGCAATGAACGTGTGGAAAACCTGTTGATAAATTGCTCGATAAGTAAAACGCTATCTATTTGCGTTAGGGTAGCATGCAATTTTAAAGCTCGTTCGTGCAAGCACATTTTTCGCATATAGGGTGCAATACAATATAAAAAATATACTATAAATTTAAATTAACTCGATAAAAAAGTATTTTCAGAGTAAATTGCATATTTATAAACTCTAAAATAAAAACAAAAATGCATATCTAAACACACACTTCCTCGTCGGTTTTCATTTCACGAATTCGAGCAATTTTTCACGGATTTCAACGGAACGGCTCCAGAGGAAATATCCATAACATGTCATAGTTTATAAGGAAACTGTCGGAGAACGTTGAGTGACTAAAAAAGAACGTTTTGTCGCAGAAATAAACCGACTTCGCGAAGACTGTACTCGTTTTATTTGAAACACATCCGGCGCACGTCCAGAAAGAACCCAGTTCCTTGAAAGCTCGTGTCTCCGTCAAAACACCTAATTTTAGTTTCGGCAAAAGCTGGTTTTCCAAAAAAAAGAATCCAGATTGAAAAGAGTGAAAATAAAAATTTCAGAAAACGTGCGCGTTCGAACATGCTGAAAATTAACGTGCAGTTGAATCTTGGAATTAAATTCGGCATCAGGAGTGTCGAATTTAATATTCATCGCACCCAGTTAAATTCGACGGATATATCCTTGTTTGTTGGAGAAAATTGCTTTTCGCGAGAAAACCCACGAAAAACGCGGAATTTATGAATAAACGTTGCGAAAGCGTAATATGACGATCGCGAGAGAAAATTTCAATATTTATCTACGATGAGTACATTTCATACGATTTACATAAAAAAACGTTTCCGAAATATTCGATATATCACATAATAAGAATAAAATTAATAAATATAAATTATTGTGAATATATTTTGATTTCAATTACTTAAATTTATTATTATAGAATAAGAAATTGATTATGATAGTAAATTGTAAAATTGAGAACATGATCAATATAATTTATTGTATCATATGCACATATTTCGTATTGAATAGGTTCAATTAACATTCAATTCAATTAGTCAGTCGCATAATACAAACGTAACATAACATAGTAGTAGTAAATCAACAAAATGTACACGATTTTCATTCCGCTTTTAATTGTCATGATGCTATTTCCGCACTATAACCAAATGCACACATCACAATGCAAATATAATATTTACATTCAAATCTAAAAATCTTACCATAATATAAATCTCACACGGATCAAAATTAAATCGCTACTATTCCATCATCGCACGACAAATTACAACCATCCAAATTTAACAATACAACCCTAGGCTTAACAAATTGGCCAAGTTCTAATTGTGCCATCGATCAATACGAATCGCATAATCCCGGCTCGACATTGTTCCCGCATAAGGAGAATTATGCACTTGTTCCACTGACTGACTGAAGTGTCGTTTTAATCAACACGGGAACGGAATGCGAAGCCTTAAAAGATCCGACTGAACACCCCGCAAGCTTCAAGTGTACATATTTCAAGCTAAAATAAGGCCTCGTTCCGTTCAAAAATGTAAGAAACGTTGTCGCAAGTCGGCAATTACCGAGAAAGGGTCGACGTATTTTGATATTTCACAAGGAAGCCTTACAAAACGAATGCAAGGGGTTGGATATAATTGTGTGGCTTGGAAAAGACATTACGTAGCCATCGTAAAGTTCTAACCAGTCTAAAAGTTGTCTTCTTGATTAAAATTTGCCGTGGAAATGTCGAAGAAACTTTGAGTAATCAGCGGAAGAAAAAAAACAAGTGTAGAATCATTTGCTCTCTATAAAATCAAATTTTGATATTTTAGTGAATCGTTAGTTTAGTTATTAGATTTATTATATAAAATCATAAAAATTATAACTGAAATAGTTCGACTGATAAAAGTGAAATCTGTTGAACACACTTTGACACAGTTTCAGTCATAAAATGAAAAAAAAAACACTTATCGCGTTGTCATTATGATTTATGCACAGCTGCATATATTCGAAAACAATATGAATGAATAATTAATTAATGCGAAATTGGTGTTATCGATTAATAATAACGGAAATAATGAAAACGTTACTAAATTACTTCATTTCACGTCCTCAAAATATATACTCTTATTTTTTAATTACATCGAAACTTCACGGTTAACAACACAAAATCGTTACCGACAATCAAAGATTGACATTTTCTATTCTTCAAATAAAACATTAAAGACGAACGTCGTCGTTTTCTCCTCGAAATTAATCAATGAAAGCTACGTTTAAAGACTTATGAAATAATTCAAGCGTCCTCTCAATCAAAGACGAAACGAATTGAAACGGAACGCCCATTATCCACGATTGCGAAACGTACCCGAAATGTAAAAGGCCTCATCATATAACGCCGACCATTATCCGACATTACTATTCATTCGATAATAACCATCGAGTCGTTGTCGACATGTGTGCGAAGCATTATCGTATTACAATCACGAAATCAGGGGGAAAATTTAAGAAATTGGAACTATATAATAATGATCTTTGAATTGGTCGACAAACTTTAATGAAATTTCAATAATTTGAACTTTTGGCGTAACAATATCAAAGTACAGGCAGTTTTCATCAACCCCACAGTCAATATACATCAAATTTTGAGATCAGACAGAATTTAACGATGATAGACACACACGTCGCTTCTTCCTACGCCATTTGATCCGTGACAAACAAAAGCTGTTAAGTGCAGGACTATTGATGCAGGACGACAGGAAATGCAAGCGACGAGACCTCCGAGGGTCAGTTTCCAATTTAGACCATATACAGTAATGTGTCCTGACACCATACATCAATGGGGACTTCTTGACAAGCGTCCTTCTGAATTAAGCCCCATAAATTACATTAGCGCAGTTTCACTGATTTCATTATGTACTTCAATTGTGCAAAGCGTTCGTCTATTTTGTCGTAGGCGTGTTAATTAATTGAGCTTTCGTTTGTGTTTCAGTAATGAGTGTTAGATATTAATGATGGGCGTGAATTTGAATTGATTAAACATACATTATGAATATTTTGAAAATAGTGCAATCAAAAATGCGCAAGAAAAAAGAGATTCATGAATTAAATCAACGTATTTCTAAAGTTATTACTATGATTTTAATGGAGACATATAATCTACATAATTTAACATATGAAAAAACATCTATTAAAATATAAGCCGTACTAAATTAACCTTTTCACGGTTCATGAACGCATGAAGGCCGTCCAAGTACACCGCATGGACGAAGCTAGTTTCATTTTTAATCATCGTCCAATAATAGCAACCCTCCCCCAAAATTCAAATACTTTTTTTTCCAAAACACCCATTTTTTTGATATTTCACGATTCATTAGACGCGACACCCCTGCATGCAACCGAGCACCATATGCATCGTATAAATCTCTCCCCGTGTGCGCAAGTGAAAAAATAAAGTAAACTGGACGAATTTAATCCGAAAGTCCTTTTTTACGCTCACTAAAGTATATCGTACGTGTGAAGTATATAATATCGTAAGAAAGGAAGAGTATCCGGTGTTAGCCGGTTTCTACTTCCGATCAGCTGCCGCCCTACGCGTTTTCTACCCCCTTTTTCGTAGAAATCTGACGGGGTTGATTAAGTGACAGTTCTCAAATGTTCGAAATATCATATTTTATACGTGTGATTAAAAATAAGGTTCGTCTATAAATAATTTCTATATTTAAAAGCTTCAAATTGGAGCTTATTAGTCAACAGTTCGGTTACGTCTCATGAGATTATTGAAGTTAAACGAAATTAAAAGAAATTCGTTGATAAAATTTATAGTTACATTCACTGCTTAATTTAGTAAAATAAAGACGATCAAATTTTCAAATAAATGAAATCATCAATGGATAAAGTATAAAACTATACACCACACAGAACAGTATTTCTATACAATACCGAACAATTTCACACTCAAACAAATAAATAGCATGTCCATTCAACGACATACAAAAGTCGATCACATGAACCAGGTGTTCCTGAGAACATTTGAGAACCGTCACACAACAATCCCTCGTGTCCCACAAACGTACCCTCGTGTGAGCTTTTCGTATCGGAAGGATACGAAGCCGCGAACCTTTTTAAAGACCCACAGTCAACAATGACGCGATCATCTCGCATAGAGGACATTCCGTAGAAATTGCAATTTTTTTTCTTATAAAGAAATATATTATATTTGAGATTTTTATGCGAAGAATATTCTCGAGAAGTGTTTGCGTAGCATAATTTAACATACGGTTGCAGTAAGGATAACGCACGTTTCAGTTCGGTTAACAGCGAGGCCGCTAACCGTGACAGAATAATGATCTTTTATACCGTATTGTGCACGAATTTATAACGTTGAATTTAAACTGAATGAAAGAGGTGATTATCAAGATCGGATCGAGATCAATCTGATTTTTTTTTGTATTTAAATTCAATTGATGTTCCCATTGATGTTCGAGCGATTGTTACGCGGAAATTTGTATCGATAGTTACAAGTTTTTCGAGCAACTATTATGTATCGTTTAAATTTAAAATTATAAGACCTTGGATACATATAATGATAGATTCAGATCGTATCATTACTATGATCAATATTCCAACGAAAATAATGCATGACTCCGAACAACAGTTATGTAAACACAAGCATTTACAAATACGGAAAATTTCACATACGAATTTTATTTAATCGAGCGATTATCCGTTTATGGGACATTTAATTTCATGAACGCGCATTAAACTAAATCGCGACATTTGAAAACAAAAAAAAAACCTAATTTATTCGCGCCATAAAGACGATTAACGGAGGATTTGCAATGTGAACCGTTCGACAAACATCTACCAGTTTCGTATATATATATTTTTTTTAATATTCGGCAATAAAAACCGAACCGATCCATAACAATATCCGCCATATCCGAGGTCCTCGAACAATAATATCCGGAGGCTTTCGTTCGGCCGACCTCTTAATACTCGTACGAGCGTATCCCATGGATTCTTGGGGACTTTGCGGGGGCGACATTACACGTATATTAGATTTCTTCGGGGACGGATCCGCGAGAGCTTAAGGGAAAAGCCTCGGCGAAATCCTCCAAGGTATGGAAGAGGTGCGCTGCTTTATGGAAAACCGTATCGGACGGGATTAAACTTCCATATCGATCCGCCGACAATGGCCTGGCTCGGTGAACTGAACGAATATCGTCATATTTCATTATTATGAAAGTCACGTCCGATGACGACGATCGTATTTTGCGGGTAAACGTTGGCGTTTGTGTCCCGGAATTGGTGGATGCGATCGTGAGTCGGTCCAAATTGCATTTTGAAAATATTGATGGACTGTATTGGGTATTGGAGTTTGGTTATATGTGAATGTTAATTACGGTTAAAGTTTAACGAAAAATGGTACGGTCGATAGATGAATGCGATCGAATACCGTCGACAGTTTGCAGAGAATATTGGAATAGAATTGATTTTAGTGTTCGAATACTTAAAGATATTACAGTTATTTTTCTTTAAAATAACCTGAACTTTTATCATTAACAAAAAATATCTAGTTTTGTAATGAATGTTTAGTAAGTTGTGTCGTTTGTGAAATTGTTACGTTTGCGAACAATATACATGTACACGTACAGTGGAATAGTGTTTTGTTTATCACTTACAAAATTTAAACTTTTTCTTTTTTATTTTCTTCGTTTCCATACCCCTTCAAATTCATGTTCTTACAAGTGTCAATAGTTAAGTTTAAGTTGGGTTTGATTATCATTTTTTAGTTTAATGCCCTAATTTTTATCTACAAGACAAGTAATTAGGCCAAACGCCCCTGACGAGTCATATGCGCGCATTTCAACCCAAAACAATGTGTTCCATTTTCGATCGCGCGCGACTGAATCACCCAGTGGGCGCCTGACCTAATGTTAATACAGAATCGCAAATTAAAAAAAAAGATTCGCAACGCACATACAAAAGCATCGACATAAACGAACTACATACAACCGACACAAAAACAAATAATTCATCGAACACAACAACACTGCACCTCGCTTATTAGCATACCGAACCGACCGATCATTCCGACTCGACACAACACACCGTCGAAAATCAAAAACACGCGTTTCCCGCCACACACGACACATACAAAACGGTACATCGCGAATTCACACGGGCCTCGTTTTCCCGTTGATTGAGCGCCGTGTCCGCAATGAATGGCCCTCGACGACACAATGGACCTTCGCGGGGGAGGTCGTGGGTGGCAATCCTATGGACGACCCCTCGCGTGTTTTGGCCATTGAATTTGCGAGGTGGCCGTCGAGTGTGACGTCGACGATGACGACTTTTCGAAACGGGCCACTCGTCCGTATATAGATCGATGGGGGTGTTGATGTTTTCGGGGTGCGTTCGTGGAGGGTTGTTGTTGTCGAGTTGTTGCGGGGGCCAGCAACCGTGCATGTAGAGCCAGGCCAGCCGATGCGCCCGAACTTTGCGCCCATCCACGGTGAGTTCAACGTAGCCAAAAACATTGATTCGGCCCGCGGAGTCACCCGCCTTTGCGTGTCCTCGGCGGTTAACACGCCAAGTCAAGGCGCCGGTCTCGGCGTCCAGTGCATAGGCGTTGGCCTGTGCATCACCAAAGTACACGCGATGATGTACCGCTCCCGCGCTGCTGCTGGTCGCATAGGCGAGGGCGGAGCGTACCGCGGCGCCGGCGCGATATTTCCAGCGCAGGCAGCCGGTCTTGGCGTCCAAGGCATAAACATCCCCGTTATCGCCCGCCGTAAACAGCCAACGCCCAATCACAGTCGGTTGGGTGCGCGCCGAGGAAGCATCCGGATAGCCAAAGGCCCACGCGAGTTTTAGTCGCGGTAATGTCGATACGTTGATGCCAGCGTCGACGGTTGCTTGAAAACGCGTGTTATGCGGACTGTTTCCCCAGCCGTTCCAGCTGGCTAGCCGATGGGACGCGGCAAGTGAATCCTGGGCGTTGCATCATCAACCGTTACTGCCAGATGATAGGATGTGGCGGCATCTTTGCGCGCGATGACGACGTCGCCCTGAGCGTCGGGCCGTTTAGCGTTGGCGCCCGGATTACTCACGACCGGCAACGAGTCCGTCCGTTGTGCTGCCGTGTTTGTTGGTGGTCGAAGCCTCGTTCGGCTGGTGCAATGGGCCGCATCGAATGGCCGTAATGAGGCTCAGGTCTGAGGTCACCCAAATGCTCTGCGAAGGATGCACTCAATGATCGTCTCGGACATCACGCTGAGCTCGGAAAGGCTCCGGTGTCGATGCCGCCGAACGCCAAGGTCGACTTGGTCAATGGCTTCGGCCTCGTGCCGAATGGCGACGTCGATGAGCAGACCTGCTTCGACCCCGTAGCCCGGTTCAAACGTAAGCTCACTTATCGTTGAACGGCGAACAGCGTATTCGCCACCCAGCGGCTGTCGGATCTCTGCAAGAGCCGGGAACAGGAGCCGAAGCAGTGGGCGGGCCACCAGTTCGGTGACGCGCCCGCCGCCTTCGCCGGACTGATCCAGCGGACGCTCGTAGAAACCCTTAACCATCACGGTTGCCGGGTTCTCCAACAACGGACGGACCAGGCGAGATATCACTGACGGCTCGAACGACAACAGGTCCCCGTCGCACCACACAATGATGTC
>JAOXNN020000006.1:6717364-6764783 GCA_028571205.2 Hydropsyche betteni
TAGTCGAGTTCATTGCAAAACACCACTCACTTGTGTACTGTACTGGACGTATAATGCGAACGATTTCTGTGCAGTAGTGAGTAGTTTAGCCACTAAATTTCACACTACTTTACTAAATAACTAGCGTAGTGCGAACTAGCCTTTAACCTTAGTGCTTTCATTATTAAAGTATTTTTTGAATAATAAGAGGGTCAATTATATTTTTTCACGAATTTCGCACGTAGTTTGGAAATTATATTACATTGTCAGTTTTTTTAACCATATCTTAAGATTCAGATTTAACGTTTTACAATAGCATTTTTTACCATTCGAACTGTTAACATGTGTGAACGTATGTGATCTAATTGTAAGAATGATTTATATCTGAAAAACAACACTACGATACGCACAAGTACAAACTACGCTCATAATTCGTTATAAAATATAATTTGCGGACTTATAATGCATAAATTTTGCGTGAAATACATTAAAAAAACTTAATTTAAGCATCTTTGACTAATTTTCATTTATCAATAAATAATATATGAACTTGAAGTACCTACAAGATTATCATTGTTAAAGATTTGATAGTTGATTTTATAAATAAAACATATTCAACATGTGTAGTTTTGGAAAGTGGATCGTTTTTATTGCATCATTGAATAAAAATATACGCATTGACACAGTTAACATATAATACGTATACGTATGAATTTTTGATATAATAATGATAGTCAAGTTCATTTATTTTCGACAGCCAGACAGACAGACCAATCATATTTTGCACTACAAAAAATAATCCAATTACACACGCCATATTTCAACCATTGTGCACGAATCGCAAAAAAAAACCTATAATTTCATGCAGACACATAACGACACCTTTACAATTGTACAAAACCTACTTAAGCCTCGAAATTTGCATTACTCGCAACATAATAACCAACGACCGGCATAACAACGAACGTTTTCAAAGTCGAAACGGCCGAAGAGAGATAAAAAGTTATCTTTCCGGCAGCATTTACCCACATGAAAAACCAGCAAAAAACGCAAAAACAAAACAAGAAAAGAATTGAAAACACGCGAAACGCATTCGCTACGTTATTCAAACGAATGCTCCGAATTAGAAATTTCATTATTGCGAAAACAAGGGTCGTGTACCCTTGCAGGAAGACCCTCGTCACCGAACGCATCCAGAGGGCACATTTTTAGCGGTTTCGGGTTAATCAAACGAGTGTGTTTTTTGTTCTCTTAAAAAATTTCGCCACATTTCGATGACGAGCGAAAATTTTACTCTTTGAAAAACAGAAAAATCGCATCGCGAAGACGGAATTTTCGTCGAAATTAAACATCCGCCTCCACGTGTTGTATCTGACGTTTATTTTATTTGTGTTACGGAAGTTAATGAAAAATTCTATCGAAGTCTCTACACTGCTTTTATAAAACGAAAATCGGTGTCTGTCTGGAGCGGAAAATTTAATAAGTGCAATTCAAGTTCGAGTGGAATGCGTTTACTTTGAAATCGTTTTCAGAGAAGTCAAAATCGATTCTACGTATATTATGTTTATATAAATTTTATCATTTAATTAATATGCAAAATGAGGTAATTATTATGAAAATTTCTACAACATCAAAAAAATTGACAAATATTTTCAAAACTATACATAATTCATAGAAATATAATCATAAAATTTTAAATAATTATTATCAATGACTTCATCATATCAAATACAAAAATAGCACAGATTTCCGACGTTAAGCGTCTTTATGTATTGCCGATCGTACTCCGTTCTTATCTGTCACAATTTTGAATGCATAAACCAAAATAAATTAGCACTGATTGGATATTATGGGTTTCTCGTATTTCCCTAAAATAAAATATACCCTACCATATTCCCTACTTGCGATTCATTCATTTCGTTAGTATTATCTCCTATATATAATAGCGGATATCTGTCTGTCTGTCTGTTCGTTCATTCTTTCGTTCATCACGATAACACTCGCATTTTTATTTTATTACGTAATAGTATGGTTATCAATTCAAAGCCGATGTTATTAACATCGGGCCTATATACTATACTTTATATAGATGATTCATTCATACTCCCGGTTTTTTTTTCTGGGCGATTTAGACAAAGTATGTATTTGCAAGAGAATGCATACTTTATTAACAGGCTAGATGCTTTGGCTACACTCCTCACGTTATTCAGCCGGTTTAATGTCGGATTCGTGATCATGTCCGACTTGAAATTGAATTTCCCGCCGAAACGTCGCCGTCTCGTTCCCCTGTATCGAAAAAGATACGAAAATCTGTCTCGTTTCGTCGAAAATGCGACTCCATACATCACGAGCGCTTGTTAGTATGCCGAGAGCGACGTATAAAATCCGCAGATGCGACATTCATATCTTTCGAATGAACGCTTATGATTAATAAGCGATTCATGCCGTTCGAGCGGGTTATTATTTTGCCCGATACGAGTCTGGGTCGTTTTCGGGTTTGTTTTCGTATGAGGCTCGTGGCGATTGACGGCTAATGCGGGTTATTTGTTGTTGGACGGATGTGCTTTTCCATATTCAAATGGGAAGTTATGAGAAATGTTATTGGTGGAATATGGTATTTTTTATGTGCTGATGAAGGAGGAATAGTTTTGGAATGTTTATGTGATATATGTTGAAGGCGTCCATTTCCGTTGATTCACCAAAATAAAGAATAGATCGATATGATAAAGTATCTTTGATTTGAGATCTTTAGTCAAAATATGGTTTTATATTCAACTTATTGATAATTGCAGTCCTCTCATAAAAAAACATAAATGAACTATGATGATATTGAAATGATCAAAATTTAAATTGGATTTATATAAATCATATTTTCCACAATTTGAAAAAACTGAAATCTGCAAAAACATGTGTTTTTTTAGACGACTATTTTAGTTATTTTTATAACATTATAAAATTATTATATTTTTATTTCTCCTTATGCGTTTTAGTTAGGGATTCTGAAGTCTAAAGTCAAAATTTCGAGAAAATGAAAAGAAAATGTTAGTTTGGATTATCCGTGTCCACCCTTTCCGGCATTAACAACCTCGGACAATTGAGAGTATATAAAAGTATCGCATTTTCAAAAGAAATCGGTTTCCTTCTATTAATCACACGATGGAACGAACGCAAAACACATAAAAAAACGCATGATCACCGCAATATACACGTAAACAGAATCGAATATACAAAACACAAAACCTCTGAAGTATCAGCATTACGAAAAAATACAAGACCGTCCCCGACCTCAAATTGACTCTTTTGTAACGCGTCCCGAACCGGCGTGCAGAAACTTTCACAAAAAGCCCACAAAAGACTCCGAAGATCGTCCGACAATACCGAAAAAGGACCACACTCCACCGAAAGGGTCGATCGGACCCGTCCACAAAAAAATGCAATTTCCAACGTTATGAAACGGCTGCACTATCTGCGATCTGGACACGAGCCCCAATACAGCCTCGACATCCAACAAGCGAAACGTAGGTTTTCCCTCCTTAACATTATTTTTTTCTTCCCCGGGATCTCTCGTCGGCTCCAGAAGACGTTGATTAAACGTCAGATTTTATCTGGGCCGTTTCCTCTGAACTTTATACCCGATATATGTATATTTTTTCAGGCTCGACTTTTTTGAGGGATGTCGCGAACGCGTAACGATGATGCGTTTTTCCTCGGGATAGAACATGTTATAAAACGGGCAAAAAATAAGCGAAATTATACACCGTGACGAAGACTGGGTAATTTTTGTGTGTTGCTCGTCCGATACGATATATTTAATGCATTTCGGGTTTGACGAAGGGTCCTAATGCAACTTGTGGGTATTATATGTTGGGGTATTCGAAGCGCTTCAGGGTAAGTGTTTTGTCCGACACAGATTCTCAAACAAACAAGAAAATCAATAATCTATAAAACGACCAGATCATTATTTAAGTGATAAAAATAAGTTCGAAGTAATAAAATGAAATTTTATGTGTTTAATTAGAACAATCAACGGATCGCTCTCATAACGTTGCTGTCATCTGTCATCAATTCGTTTCAATACTAATTCGAGTCGTAAAAATTGACCTTTGCGTTGTCAGAGTATTAACACGATTTCGAATGACATCTCAATAAAATGCCAGACGAATACGGCTTTGTTTCTTTTTTTTTTGTTTGAAACGAGCGTGCGAAGCCTTTTTTATTCGATCGGATATGTCGATATCGAGAATTCCATGACCTCGATGATGTATTCAATGAAAGAATTAATTAATTTCAGAAAGATGTACGCGGATTGAATATTTCGATGATCGTTACGAATCACACTTTGTTTAGAGTTAAATAATTCAGATGAAATTAAAAGGATGACTTACTGTTTGAACATCACTAAAAAAACTCGAAATATCATTTTGAATTCGTATTAAGTGGGAATAATTCAATTTCTGGTACTTACCTAAAACAAATAAAAAAACATGGTGAGTAAATAATACAGAATTAGTAATAGTGATAACGTATATTATGAAATGTTGATTGATTCATGCTTTATGAGAAATTCAACACTTTGATAATCGTTAAGTAATAATATTTTTTCAAGCTTTTATTCGTTGAAAACATAATCATAGAATTATTTTAAAATTTAAAAACGTTAATTAAAAAACACCAATTAAAAACACGATGAGAATCACAATCAACAACTGATACCAATTTTCGAACGACTTAACCTTTTTGAATGAATAATTATATTTTTCGACAAAAAAATTATTAATTTTAGCTCTATATTTTTTGATCAAAATCCTGACCATTTAAATTTTTGCCTAAAATAAATAGATTTTAAAGTTGTACCGTATTTTTCCAACTATAAAACAGGTCTATGGAAAGTTAACTCTCCACTGCCCAGGCCAGAACCCCCTGCATACCCATATAGGTTCGCAAATTCCGGTTATCAAAATTTTATGTTTATAAATCCTTAAATGTGAGTCATATCAAATAGTATGATCGACGAAAACAAAAAATTGAATATTAGAGAAAAAAATCCTGGGCACTTGAGCAGTCAGAAATTTCTGGCCCATATGCATCCTAGGGGCAGTCAACAACAAAAATACAACAATCGAAAAGCATCAGTCACAATTCCCAACAACCGACACACCCCTATAGAAAACGTCACAAATCGAAACATTTGAGAACCGCCGCATTTAATAGCCCGTGGCCGTCGATAAATCGACGGTCAGTAAATGGCGAACGAGACCGCATCGGACGGGGGATGGAAACCCACCCTCGCGGTCAAGGGCTGCGGCCGGGGCCCTTCTGCCTTCTCTCCAGGATCCAGGACCCAGGATGGACGTCTTATAAATGGCCGGGAGACCCGCGCCGAAAATTTACAAGGCTTCCGGGCTAATGCGGGTCGGAATTCCCTCGTACGGAATATATTAGCGACGGGCGAATCGTTCATTCGGGCGGCGTTTGAATATTTGAAAAATTCGCGGAACGATTGTTTTGATGGTGCCGATTTCGCGGGGGGAGTGGTTTGTGCGTGATTGAGATATTTGGTGTGGAAGATTTTGAGAGGTTTGTACGATTTGGGAGACGCGATCGTAGCTAGGTTTTTTTTGGGGAGGGACCAAAACGACGGTCGAGTTAATAGAGATTTGTGTTGGGTTTTTTATAAATTTCTCGTTAACTGTCATTTACAAAAATATAATGTTTTTCAAATTTGTAGCTTAAAGAAATTCTTATAAAAAAGATATGACGACTTTCACTTGTAATAGCAACGATTCTGGAGATAATTCGGTTTAAAGATTTGTTACAAACAGTATGCAGTCCTCGGTGTATGGATATACGTGGGACTTAAAAAAAATACCAGAAAATTTCTTTAACTCCTAAAAAAGAAATACCTTAAAAATTAATTAATGCAATTATATACTTCTTTTATGTGGTATTAATATCAATGTTTTGAGATATTTACATATGATTTTATGTTAATTTGAAATTACAAAGCGTCCAAAGAATTTATTCAGATATTAACACAGTCATATTATATATTTCGACATAATTCTCATAATTAAGTAAAATTTGATATTATTTTTCAAATTAGGGAAGAGCAGGGCCCCATGGATCCCTTTTTGGCTACAATCATGTTAGAAGATGTATTTCTCGATAATATTTTAAATCATATTATTCAGTTTGTATAACGTTAACTCTAGAATGATTTTTGTTTCAACAGATAGTTATTTTCAATAAATTAGAAAATAAAAAAATCTTATTAAATGTATTTATCTATCCAACTGCCTACGCCAGTTCGAATACGCTAGTATTATATAATGCACAATTTTGATCAAATAATACGACCATACATTTATTTATTAACAACATCAAATATTAACTTTAATAATTATTGAAAAAATCATGTTCAAACGAACAGATTTTTGATAAGATGTTTCATTTTTCTGGTAACAAAATTAATTTCTCTCATAAGCCATTCGAGCACATTGAATTCCGCATATTCAATATTTCACATCAACGAAAACGCTAATGAAAAAATATCCCAATGAAATCGCAAACACAAAAGATACACGTTCACAATAAACGCCATAATAAAGACATAAAAATTCGATTTATTACGAAATACAAAAAAACACAGTAGTCGTCGACATTTAAGAAAATCTCACGTTCGTTTATGGCTACGACAACTCAACAAGAATTAATACAAGTTTCATTAAAAACGCTATTATTGTCTACATCGGACACACACAAGCGTGGGCGTACATGACAATAAACAAGCACTATTAATAGATAAACAATGAAAAGTCCATCGATCGCGTTGTGAATCATAATTCGATATTATATTATAAGTGCGGTCAGTTAAAAATATAGAGATTACGTGGAATGTTGCGTGTCCGACGAAAAGCATGTACACATATCCGTTGATTCGTTTTTTATTGTGTAAGTACCCTAAGTGCATAGAAATAGAATGCACAACAAAATTTACATCACCTGTCCTCAGGGTCCAGGTGTTATGCAACGACCATAAAGAGATTTTGAATTTAACGGTTGTCGTTATAAAAAACACGCGAAGATTGTAACGATTTGATTTTCTATACGAAAAACGTGATTAATAAATTTTGGGTGCGATCTAACTGTGCATTGTGAAAATATATATTGTATCTTAAAGCAAGTTACTTGCGCATTAGAATAATATACGATATGCATTATTTCTGGTCCAAGAATCTCGTATTGAGTATCGTTTTATTTGTGAAAAATATTTTTTGTGCATTATAAAGTGAGCAATGAATAGAAAAAATAATTTGAGCATTGAAATGATCTAGAGGTAGCAACGTCTACAGAGCAAAGTCTTCCTCTATATACAACCATCAACGTTTTCTTTTGTTTTTGTATATATTTTATTATATTTAAACAATTTTGTCCAATTTGATTATATCATATTATGAAAGTTGTGAATAATGGTGATGCGATTGTTACTTCGCCCTGTTCACGTTTGCGGAGTTGCCGATCTTTTTTTTTATTCATTTTAATGCACGTTTTATTCGTTTTAAGGTATACATATTTTTCAATGATCCAAATATTTTTTTGAATGCATACATTTCGATGCTCGTGCAAAATGCACACATCTTTTTTTTAATGCTCAATAATTCCATTAAATGTACATTTATTTTATATAATGCACGTTTAAACTGTCCCCATAAATTTTCAGTACATCGAAGATAAAAAGTTCAAGTCATGAAACAATTTTTTTTTATATTTAAAACATTCACGACACCGCGAAAAAAATAATATTCAAAACGCGAAAGTTACAACGTCCGAATATGATAAACGACCGCACGCGTGCCACGACAGCGAAAAAATAAAATAAAATGAAAATCACACTCATAAATAAATTAAATAAAACGGTCCCCAGAGAGAAAGGGTTAGTTGCGAAAGCGAATAAAATTAAAAATACATATAAAAAAAAAATATTTTACACGAAAATAAAGGAACGGCCACATCCTCGGAGTCGATTTATTAGGGTGACCGCCCGTTAAATATTTAAAATTGTTTCTCAGGTGCGGCAACGGCCACTTTGCGTAACAGTTTCCAAATATAATATATACGTAACGGGGAATAAAAGGTTTTCGGCGACGGGATGATTTTCGTATCATGGAATTCGGTGTGTGTGTGTGTGTGTTCGATGACGCTCGGGGAATAAAAGCGGCGGCTCCGTGGCTTAACCGGTACACCTTGACCGATTTATGCAAATTTGTCGAGTCGGGTGTTTTCCTTTTGAAAGTTCGAGACTTTAAAACGGTCATTTGACGCCGAAAGTGGCCGTTATATACGAGGCTGTTTCGCTTTAATTGAGTGTTTCGGATTTACGAACTTTGGTAATAGAGATATAGCGGGAGTTGTCGCTTTTTCGCGTTTATCTGATAAAAATCTAATCGATAACACAAAAATTACCATTTGTTTCAATCGCTTGTATTTTACATAGACAAAGCTCAAACATGTTTAAAAACGAATCCCAACGAGGTATTTTATAACCGTGGCAGTAAACCTTTAGAATAATAGAAATCGAAAACCGTGAATGGACAAATATGAAAAATTTAATATCCGAATATCAAGCCGTCAGTTTTCGAAATAATCACAATGAGCACATCCACAGTGTACATCACATGCCCCAAAAACCCTGAAAAGACGCTTGAAATACGTCTTCTTTTCTTACAATTAATAACAATCCTGAAGAACCTTAAAAAAATGCTTCACATTTGAAATAACAGTGAAAGACGCTCGTGGAGTTAAAAGAACAATCAACGCTTCTGATATTTTTCATATGAAAATATTTAAAAATAGATGTGTTTTGTATTTTACTTTAAATTATAATGAAATATTTATGTAATAAAATCATTTGAAGTTCGAAAATATTTATATGAAAGCGTATGTGACTTGAAAGATGATTTGCATGCGTTGTACGATTTATTTAGACAACGCGATATTTCAACCGATTAAAGAAACTTTAATATAATACATAATATATTTATGTGAATAAATTCGAATTATAAAAAAATATGTTGTAATATTTTTCATACGACAGTACACAACAATTTGAATAGTCGCAATATAAAATTTTCATGAAAATTATGAAGCAATACAGAATAATTAAAATTCCATTCCAAGATAATCACAATCATGAGAAATTTCATTTGCACAATTTTCCGATTGCACATCGCGAATCAACAGAAAAGCATGACCGATATTAACAGTCTTCAATTTACGAATTCAACAATAAATAACACCGACATAACGGCAAATGTAACACTACGCGAAATTACGCACCGCACCCATAAAATGCAAATAAAACGGATTAGAAATACTCGAAACAACCCTCGACAGTGCAGTCCTAAAGCGACAACACCATAAACTCACTAAAACACAAAACGATCCCATTCCCAAAATGAATCGCTAAAATAAAGGGATACTCGATTTTGAAATGTATAATGATGATTTGCACACGTTTTTTAACGATATAA
Organism: Hydropsyche betteni; assembly: GCA_028571205.2. Taxonomy (NCBI): domain Eukaryota; kingdom Metazoa; phylum Arthropoda; class Insecta; order Trichoptera; family Hydropsychidae; genus Hydropsyche; species Hydropsyche betteni. Next base: position 6,726,874 of record JAOXNN020000006.1, read on the forward strand.
CCTTCCATGATAATTTGCCGTATACTATTAAACAATTGACAACAAATTTGACAGACGTCACTTTAACAACAGGGCTGCAGTAATCTAACAAACTTCAAGCGTCCCTATTGAAAGGTCCTTTAATCGTAATATACCGAGCGACTTTCGCGTCCTTCCTTGACCATGATTTCGATTTATTTCCTCAGAAAATAAATGGAAATCCAGGTACATGCAAGAAAGGGCAGGACCTGCAAATAAAAATGTGCAACCGAATCGCCCTTTTGTCGGAAAATCGGATTTCGCCGGTGTGGAGGAACACACTCGTACAAACAAGCTCATTCGTATGCGCCGCGAAGCCTATTCAGTTTCCATTCTTGCGCGCGAAATGTGCGAAAACCCGGAAAAACGCCCGAGGGTTTCCCTCTTATTTTTCCCGGCGCGAAAATCAAGAGAAAATTCAATCTATAACACGAATACGTTATGCTTATCGGAGGCCGGCCTCGACTTTCGGCCGTACTCATGATTTATATAAAGTGTGTGTTTTATATGAATAATAATCGAAATTGATTTGGTCGATTGTGAAGTAATTGATTTTATAGATGTGAAAGGAAGCCATTATTCATTGAATTTTGTATGGAAATCGTCGAGTTGTATTTTGTCATTGCGGAAACACATCGAGTCAACTCCATTATATCGCAGCACGAAAATTACTTACCAATTTAAATTTAGAATGTAAATTCCAATAAGAGAATAAAATTATAATTAAAGCACGACACGCTGGATACTAATTTTTAAAATGATCATGGTTAACTTTTTAATAACATATTTGACCAATTCAAAACTGAATAATTTAAATACTGATGTTATCGATGTTAAATACGAAATTATCTAGGAATCTTCACAATTTTTAAACATATTTTATTTTACAGATTAAACAAATAAAATAAAAACGAAAAGTTTTTGGGTCTCGCTTCACGGTAAAGAGGAATAAACAATCAAATTTTATATGCACGCTGCGAAACGTTTTCGAGTTGAAATGGCGACAATAACTATCAACCGTTTACGGTCAATTCAACGATGACACTTAAAAAGCACTCACAGATAACGGTAAAAATTAATAATTCGCAATAGATGATCAATTTCAACCGAAATCCATTAAAAGACGATAAAGAAACAAACTTCAGCGATAAATCGATGGCTGGCTCTTCGCTAAATTGATTTTACAATTTTATTCGCAAGAGAACATCGAATAACTCATATGTGGAAACAATGAAATTTACTCTGAAACGATATTTCGGCACAATTAATTTTATAACTGTAATTTTGACGAAAAATATTATTCTAAAACTGCGTTCTTTCTTTAATTGAATGTCGGAATGTATAAATTGAAAAATAATTATTATTTATAACATTATCAAAACTCTAAAATAAATTTATATTAAACAAACACAACCGATCATTTAGCACAATAAAAAAGAAAACAAAACGATTGATTGATTACAATTACACAACCATGTCCAATCGACGAGAACGTGAACTCATCAAACGATCAATTTTCAACATTCAATCACAGCTAAAACTTCAAGCTTTTTTAATAGTTCGAGCACTTAAAAAAAATTGGTACGATTTAACTGTGCATTAAAAAAGTATAGATTATATACGATGTGCATTATTTTTGGTACATTAAACTATCTCGTGTTGAGCATCATTTTATTTGTAGTGTGCAATAAAAAAACTTATGCATTATAAAGTGAGCATTGAAATGATCGAGAGATAGAGTAAATAGAAAATACAACTATCAACTTTTCTTTTCATTCAAATTTTAATTTTAATCGCATTTTAAAAATATGGTCTATTTTGATTCTATAATGAAATTTGTAAATATGGCAAACCCCCTATAATGTCATAAAAGATTCCACGTTATAGGGCGTTAAGGTTTTTCAATTTTAATTTTTTTTTTTTGAATTTTTACGTGTTGACTTCTTGTTTCAAATGCATTTGAAAAAAAATGAATTTTAAATCATTTGAACGATATAGGGGGGATTTACTGTAATGGTCTTGCAATTGGTGTTTCAACATTCTTTATTTATATTCATCCAAATGCACATTCTATTCGTTTTAAGACACGGATATTTTTTCAACGCAAATGCACACATTTCAATGCTCGTACAAAATTCACACATAATTTTGTTCACATTTACGATATTAGTAATCCTTTAATTACATCCATTCTAATGCACGTTTTATTCGTTTTAAGATACAGATATTTTTTTAACGTTCAAAATACTTGTCGAATGCACACTAATTTTATTAAATACTCAGATTATTCATCATCATCATCATCATCATCGTCGATGACCTACTACTTACCTACACTGCAGGACAAGGTATCCCCTATTACATTCATTTAATCAAAACCAAATTAGAATTGTCCCGAAAAAAATCCAAAACACACACACACAACCTCGAAGCACACTCAAGACCACACCGCATACATAATCCAATGCACAAAAACCGACTGAAATTTATCGGCGTGCATCATCCCGAATTTCGGCAAACGGACACTCGACAGCGGATCCCTGCGGTTTATGGCAATCGTGATGGAAGCCAGAGCAGAGCCACACACATACCTGATCCCGACATTTGTCCACCCTCGAGCCGGAAGATGGGTCCCTCTTGAACGACCCTGCGGTCCCCAGTCGGGCCCAGTCCCCAGTTGGGCCCGCCGTTCAGCGGCGGCCAACCGTCCCCAGTGACACGCTTTACGGTCCTCGGGCTCGTAAATAATGGCGACACGTGCTGCACTAAATCATTTCGTTTATAAACACATGGTGGAGTACTCGCGCGCTTTTTCTCTGTATCGTTTCGTGTTTGGCGATGTTTGTAATGGACACTTTCGGGAGTGTTGCGTGATTTGTTTTCGTATAAAACGCGGTTTGTAATATGATATTTTTGTTTTTCGAACTTTTCGATCGATGCAAATTTAATGTTTGTTATGAAAATAGCGTTGTTATTAGGGCGCGATTTGACTGCATTATAAAAATATAGATTGTGCCTTTAAACGAGTTATTTATGCATTGGAATAATATGCGATGTGCATTAAATAATTTCGTATTGAAGATCGTTTAATTTGAAGTGTGCACTGAAATTTTTTTTATACATTATTAAGTGAGCATTAAAAAATATGAAATAAACAATATAAAAAATAGTCTGCATTGAAATGATTGAGAGGTGGCAACGTCGGCAAAGCAAAACCGTTTAAATTGTCTCCTTATTATTATTGTTTAGAATGGTTCACGATTGCTGAAATCGTGCAAGATGAAATCTTCGAATCCAAACTTTTTTGTTGCACACCCCAAAGGTATTTGAGGAATGTCACAAAAAAGGGTAAATATAAAACGAACCCAAGTACATAAAACAAAACAAATTACGAATATTTTTCAATTCCAGGTCAACAAACGAGTAAAACCCACGGAGTTTCAAGTTTCAACGCATTGCACAACATTATCGATCGACCGATCGACCGATTAGCTCTTCGGCAAAGGTTAAGAACTCTATGTAGTGTTATTAAAATAGTAAAACAAAAAAGCCGAACCGAAGAATTCTATTCTGAATGTGCGAATTCGTGCCACTAACGAGTCACGCGATCCGAACAGATCACAGCGGCCGACTCTCGGCACGCAAACTTCAAAATAAACACAAAATAAACGAACGAAAAGCCTTCGAGGAGGTCGTATAAGTTCAAAGAGACCCTCTGGACGTGATCTAAAATTCCCAATTCGGAGTTAAAAGAAAAAGTACGTCCGCCAAAAGACGAAACCCACTCAAAAGAGCGGAGACGACTCTATGGAAACCTGGAAACATTGTAAAAAAGAGTCGAACCTTTGAAAAACGAGGATGGACACGAAAGAGACTCGAGTGTGGTCTCCATGTTTCTAAATACCTATTAAATGCAGCGTGAAATTAACGACTCTGAAAGGCGACTCGTTCTCAGAAACGTACGCATGTGTGTGACCCACAAAACAGCATGTCCGTCGTATCTCGTCAGGCTGGCCACAAAATGTTAATTTAAATTGATCGTTAAAAATTAATGAATTTTAAATTAGCACTCGCGGAACAATTAATCGTTCGATGACTCGGACGTGTGGATTTTTCTGCAGTTTGCGAGTTCTTTGAGCTCTGAAGTACGGATTCCGTGTCAAATCAGATTCGAGCTGAAATGTAATGCAAGAAAAAAAATAGAAATACTTGAAGCTAGTTTATACGAAGTTTTTTAATTGAAAATCGTTAGTAGGTATATAAAAGTTGTCCAAGTTTTAATATTTTATATATCATATTTATAGAATTGCCACTATTTTGTATTCAGCCCTCAACAATATGTATGTTACGTGGAGAGGTCAAAAATTTCGTCCTTCGGTTTCGTTTTTATACCCTAGTTTTGAGAATCGGTTGAAAAATTATAATCACATTCTAAATTCCCGTATTTTGAACATATTGAAAATCAAACTCTTTCTATTCGAAAAACCAATAAAATTTTATCACCATTGTCATCATCATTACCGACTACAACACAGAAAACACAACAAACACAAGCACAAGAAACGTGCTAAGCATTAAAAAAAAAGTTACTTAAATAGCATCGGAATGCCTTATTTATTATTTCAGCGTGTTTTCTCAGAGCCCCCAACAACATAAACCTCCCCCTCTTGTTGAGGACTCCTCGAGCGCGAGGAGGGACATTATCGAAGAACCTAGGGCTGCAAACTCCCAAGAAACTGTCGATGCAGTACGAGGCCCCTTCGAGGACACTTCCTCTATTTTTGGAAGATAAGAAAGCTGCTTCCTCGCAGGAGAAGAGGGTGCGTCAGACATTAGTACTTTGTTAGCGGGCGTCGATCAAATTTACGACGAGAAGGCCATTGTCGATGCAGGCGAGCTGGTGTGTGGCATAAGTACTGGGATATATGCTATAGGTATCTGAAAGCACGTGCATGCTGAAGTAAATGAGTTTTTTTCGTTGTTTCGTAGCCGTTTAGTGTTCTCGGAGGGCAATTTGCTCCGAGTGGCTCGAGAATGTGTCGTTATTTTGGTCTGTGTTTTGCGTGCCGTATCACTGCAAAGATGTTCTTGAATTTATCGGAATTTAATATGAAATTTAAATTGATAACTTTCCAAAAAAAATATATGTATATAAAATATATAGTATTCATTACAGAGATGAGACCTCTTCAAAGAACTGAATACACTTGGGTCTCGTATGATATACGATTGTATGGTTCCACAAAAACGTCGAGTAATACAAATCCGTCTTATTGTTAGTTTGAAATATAATTTAAGTCGCAAATTAATTAATGTGTTATATAAAACCATACATACGAGGCCCGAGTGTACTGAAATTATATTTTCCAAATTATCAGATCGCATATCTTTCCGTTGACCGCAACAAACATCACTCAACTTCAATAATTCCATGAGAAAAACGATACTTTCGATGTTGACTCTCAAATGTTTACTTCAACGACTTATGCCAAAAAAAACATCAATTCTATTCAAAATATACATTCTATCGAGGAATACAAATTGAATACATATCTCCTTACTTTTTACGAGAAAATTTCAATAGCGCACACGCAAAGAATCCCGCGACGTCCGAGCAGGAATTTTTATTGCGAATTTTTAAATAAATAACACGTATAAAAATGCAAGGGGGCGTATATTTGCATAGCGACCAAAGGAGGCTTTGATAAATTCGGGTCATTTGTACGCGGCACTTGAAATTCGCCTTTTCGCCCTTTTGTATGCAGACGAAGAGATTTGCTCGTTTCGCGCGTTATGAAAAATTAAATAGGCGCATTCGCTTTTGCATGCGAAAAAGAATGGACGATCACAATAACAATCCTGAATTTTTCGGCGCGAAAACGTCCTACTTGAGTATGAGAAAATTAAAAAAAATCGCGGTGAAGAAGCACCGTTCTATATAATCTTTCAATAGGGACGCTCGAAATTATTAGGTTATAGCAGCCATGTAGTCAAAGTGACATTTTTCAAATATATTGTCAGTTGTTTAGTAGTGTACGGCAAATTGCCATGGAAGGTTATTATAACGTTGAACAACGTATACAAATCATCATTATACATTTTAAAATCGAGCGTACTTATTGGAAGACCCTATTTAAGTCTCTTTATATGTTGACAATTTTTTCGAATTTTCATAGAAATCCTTAGATTGCTCGTGTTTCAAAAGGAATATAAATCATTGTTTTTTGCACAGAATGCGTTTAAAGAGCAGTAAACTTATGGAACAACCCACATGGCTACTTCGCCTTTGAACCGAAACGAATGTCGAAAATTCACTATATCCAAACCGAAATGAGAAAATAAACATACGAATACATAAAATCGAACATCGCTCTCGGATTTTGACACGTTAAAACAGACATGAGATTATTTTCAGTATCGAAAAGTTGGCGCCAACTTTTCGCCCTACACGTGACATGGATCTGTACAAACTCAAATATAAACGTATAACTTATTTCAATTTTTTTCTCATATCTCGTTTCAGTTCAAGAAGCCACTAAAGTTTCGAGATTCATATAAAATATGCGACCGTATATGAAATATCGTTTTCTTTCGGCGAAAATCGCGAACTGACACGTTTGAAAAGCTCCACAAACTCGAATCCGCGAGTTATTTATTCCAGGCCGTGAAAGAAATAAAATAAAAAAGAATGTGTATTAAGTATAATACAAAAAGAAATGTCCTTTGAATAAATCAACATTTTCCATCTCAGTGGGAACAATGGCGAACAAAAGCGAAAGCAATATCCTTTTACGATTTCATCTACATACACTTCCTTGTTTAGAACGAAATTTCCGAGACGTCTGCTGAAGCCTTAACGATTTCAATTGTATCAAAAAAAACCTTCCTAGCCGATTGATAAATTATATAAAATCGCAATGACCGATATGTGCGTAATTGAAAACGCGAAACGGTTAAATAATGGTTATATTTTTTTTATATAAAAAGTGTATGTTCCGCTAACTCGCATTTTACGCACTGTATCGTATTTCAAAAATAACAGGTTTCAATTTAATTTTGAGATTTATGTTTCGCTCTCTGGACAACCAAAAACAAAAGTCACGTCTTTCGAACCAGTTTGAATTTCGCTTTGCGAATAATGCGACGTAATTGACGATTACTGGAAATGAATATAAATATATTGCTGATGACATCATCATTTTATAGATTTTTAAGTTAAACACTAAAGTTATACAGGTGTTACAAAGGTTTTCTTAAAGCCTTAAAGAGGTTATAAGGTCATGTTATTTGGAAAATTTTGAACCAAACGTACCTTAGTCCAAAGTATCATAGTTTTTGATAACCAAGTATGTTTGGTTTAACATGACTTTTTACCTCTTTAAGGAGACCTTTATAAAATCCTGTATATCGTATAATAGTTTCAAATCAATTACTAAATCGTACTCACAATCAGTAGAAATTTATTCTGAATCAATCAACTTTCACAAATTTTCGACCGCAAATATCAACAAAATTTAAATATTCAATCAAGACAGGATATTCGCACAATTTCAATTCACCAGATTGCATATTAAAAAATGGAAATTTTAATAAAATTCGTACGGTTCGTATTCGAGTTAAACTCGTATATTTCTGCAATTAAATTCGATACGCGATCGGTTTTATTAGCGAAACACTATACGAAGTTTGCGGTTAGAACGCGACCGAAGATACGATGCGGTGATAAATAAATCAAAACGATTTCGTAATATAAAATAATACATCTGAAATAATCCAGTAATTACGATAACTGCGCTCTGTTATTACGCATTATCGAAAGGTTAACGACTCGCTAAATTATTCATACGCGTTTCAGAACGAAAAAACAAAGAATTATCAATCAGTGTGTCAAAAAAATAACGCTAAACACACATCGAATTAACAACTGGATTATACGAATGAACTTAAAGACGATGATGATGATGATTACACAATCTTCGTGAAAAAAAATCTTATACGGATACGCTCGTGTCGTTAGCAATTTAATCCGTTCATAAATAACTCTATATTACGTACTGGTACCATAACGAAAAGAGAACAGGTATTTCTAAACACTCAGAGTATAAAAGAGAATTAGAACGATTTTGTAACCGGAAGGGTTATGACACTGAAACGGTTATTTCTGTACAGAAAAACGACATTAAAAAATTCGAAAAACGTCACTTTTGACGATGCGCACATAATTACGTTACCAAATATAACAATCACACGAGAAAAAAAACCAAAATAAATATTTCACTTTCGTTACCGAAGAGCGAGTCGAACTAAAATTTCGAATAAATTACGCTTTTTTTTCATGAAACGATCGACAATGTGACTTTTTTCAATTTGGAAACACGCTGCATTACAATTGTGCAATTGCGATAAAGGCCGTTCTATACTTTTGCGTGTTCCTCCGAGTTTTCGTACGAAATTTTATAAATATTTACGGGCACCGAAGAGTGAAAAATTACCGTCGAAAGTACACAAAGAAAAACGTAAACGTTCGCATTGAAGATCTTGAAAGGCGGAATTTTTCACACTCGATGAGTTCCCAACCGAAATGACAGGTGGGGAAATTGTTGAATCAATCATAGGAAATATTATATAATTCCACAGCATATTCCGCGAACTTGCAATGAACTGTTTATTTGAATTTAAAAAAAATATACATTTTTATTGAAAAATTCGAACATGCACTACTGAATTCAAAAACAAGTCCGATAAACGTACGCGTCAATGCCTTTTTGTGAATAAATTTGTTTCAAAATGAAATCGAAAATATCCAAAAATGTATGAATTTACAATTTGTAGACGCTACACGAAAAAATGTGAAAAAAAAACATCATTTAATGATTGGATATTCTGTTTGAACTGCAATAAGAGTGAAGGTCAACCCGAGAGTAATCACGTATACCAGAGGTTTATTTAATTTTTTACACAAGCAAAAAACTAAATTTTATGAGACTTCGAACGCGAGAAAATTTCTAGCGAGATCAAATTTAAAAACCATACATTTTTATATGTAATATAAACGGATATCGGACAGGTTTCGGATCTTTTTCGCAGAAAAGTCATCGAACACCGGAGACGATTTTCAGAAAGCAAAACACTGCTAAGTACATTCATTTAAAAACATAACATACGTATATTTCTTTAGAATTTATTGAACACGTAATCCTTACACGTCCAGTATAAAATTACCCCGTAATACAATATTATTCAACTATTACGAATACTGGAATATGAATATGAATCATGATTGGTGTGTTTAGAAACTTCGGATTCGCATTAAGTCCCCACGAAGGGGTGGGCATTGTTTGCTTTTTTCGCGAAAACATTCATCTGAACAATAGCCCATCCTGAAAGTCTTCGGCGTCAACAAAAGAAAGAAAAGCTCACGGGGACGAGTTCCCCATTGATGTTCCCCATTCGAAGTTCCTTGACAAAATCGCGATTCTGGCTCGATGTCTGTCGAACAATCTAATTGTAAGTAAGGGTGGATGACGATTTGAATTTTGTACGGACTCGCTTTGTGCTCAGGAAACGCACTTAATCGAAAAGCGATGTTTGAATTTCCGCAGAAACGTGTCGAGGCGGTTGAACAATCGTCGAAAGCAATTAAAGTCCCGAAACCGCAACTTTTAGTTGCATATGACAATTAATAAACTTCCCATTGTACAGCGCCCCTCACTAGGATGTATAATTGAAAACCGTTTTCAATTACGAGATTAGACGGATTTATAATATTTGCTTTTAATGCTTTCGATGCGATGTTTATAAAAATTGATTTGTATAACGTAAACAATTACCGATCCATATAAACATAATTATTTATCGATCTTTCAATCATTCAAAATATTAATAAACATAGAAAGGCCTCGTTCTAAATGCGCTCGATATTGAAAGAACGAAGATAACAACATTATCGTACTGATAAAATTACTTCGTGCAATTTTAATAATACAAAAGACTCGCTTCACAATATCAACTCGACACGAAAACGAATTCTCCCCAAAAAAAACTTAAGTAAATTGATAACAGTGCTACCCTTTTTGGCACTCCCATTTTTCCTACTGATGTATTATTCAGGTGCATTTTCGGCAAAAGGCAAATAAAACATGTATAAAATCAATCCGCGCACAAACATACGAGACCATTAATCAATGGATTAATTCAACCGAAATCCCCGAAATGTTTGTCCGAGGGTTTATAACAAAGCCGCAACTATTGTCCTGCACTAATTGGACAAACACAGAACAATCCTGGATTTTTAAAACGCTCATATACATTCAAAACTACCGAGGGCCGAAATACCTTTTGTGAAACGAGTGCAAGAAATAACAGGTAAGTACGAATTATTGCGGCTTCGTTCAACATACGTTTCAAGGACCTCTCCGCCAGGTAAGTGTATGAGAAACAATGCCCATGATGTATCGATAGTGCGTTTTGTATGGGGGAGCGAGACCGAATGGGGATCGGCGGCCAAAAAATAAAATGGATGTTGGAAATACGAGAAAAAAGACGATCGGACAACGTAAACCAGTTCTGATGTCGAGATGAAAAAAGAAGTGTGCTCGGAGAAGAATCTATACGCCACATACCATTCAAAACGAAGCCGGAGCAAAAAAAGTGACCTTTGGGAAACCTAAGTGGAAGTGTATACGTGAACGTTGTAGGATCTCGTTAATCCTTAAAGAAAAGTACATCCGAAGGAAATTGAAAAAAAAGCGATTTACCTTTTTGTTATTCGAATTAAAACGTAAAAATTTACATACAATCTCTTCATTAACGAATCATCAATGAGAACTAAAAAAAAAACGATTCGGATTCACTGAAATCCATTGAATATGGAAATCATTTTTTTTTATACACATCATCCGATCGTTTCCTAATGCTTCTAAACAATTTCATTGTAAAAATGCAAATTTACTCCGACTAATTCTTGCATAGAAAAGTCATTGCACCAAAAATTTTTATAAAATCCTCGCGATATGAATCGACGGGCATTTCTGGGGCTAAAACTCGGAAATAAACTCGAGCGTTTCTGGATCCGGGTTTATCGACAACTATCAATATGCTCAAGTGTCCATTTTTAAAAGAAAGTCAAAATGTCCTTCCACGGAGGAAAACGCCGCTTTTTCTATATGCACACTGAGATTAAGAACCTCTCGATAAACTACGTAAGTTATGTTCACATGACCCCGGACGGTCTATGAATCGTTTGTTTCAATTTATGTCCAAATACATTATACTGAGATAAAATTTATCAATGAAGCCGAAATTATGAATAAAAGGACCTTTAACCTATGTTTCATTTCATAATTTTTCAAATAGATAATTTATAATTGTAAAATGGGTCAATCGGAAAAATATTATCTTTATTCAATTAAATTTAAAAAGTATTACCGAATCTATCACAAAACACAACGAAACTATTCAAGTATTAGAGGTATCCAGATTAAATGTCGCATTTTATCATCGAAACTTTTGAAATCGCAAACGTGACATAAATTAATCAATATCGATATGTGAACACAATAAGATAAAAAATCCGACATTTACACATCAAAAAGTCGAAAAGTCCGCAATTTTTTTGCACGTGCGGAAGGAATTTCGTTCGAAAACGATTGTCGCGTCGATTGCGAGCTTCCTGTGCGAAGTGAGCCAGGTAAAATTTACCTGGTCGCATATCGAGAACACACACACAATTTTTTTTAAACACAATACGTGTGTATGTGCTTTATTTATATCGGTTCTCTTTTGTGAAGGAAGCGCTCTCGTGAACCGGCACTATCGCACATATCCGGACATCGCAGAACAAAAGGTACAACACACCGCAATGTGTGTTGGAGAAAAAAAAACCGACATTTGTATAAAAATTTTCGACGACAATGGAAGTGTTATACACATGCATGATGAAGGCCATTTCGCTCGAAGAACGTCTTCGTTTCGGAAGAGCAGATGCAGAAATTTTGTCGAAAAGTTAAAACGGTTCGATTTCGTAATGAGATTACGACGAAATTGCTAAGTAATTAAATAACCTTGTGTATAAATGCCATAATTGTATTCTAGGAAAATCAAATCGTGTCTAGGAGTAATGTTGCTTCGCACGTATTGAATCTTTTCCTAGTATTCTCAGGTAAGAGGAAAAAAATCAACTTGACACTCAAAGATTAACCATTTATTACCTGGTCTTACAGTTGACGGAAAATATTTAAAAAATATAAATAAATATTCTTGAAAATTTTATCCGTAAACGATCAATTGGTAATCCTGCACTTATGCGTAAATTATTTTTTATTAAATTTGTATTTTATCAAATAAAAATGCATTATGGGTGCTTACATTAAATTTCTTAATGTATGTCACGTGTAGTTTATGAATTGCAAGTCCATAAATTAGGTTTCTTAACGAATTTTGCGAATAGTTTGTAGTTGAAAGAAGTTTTTTTGTCAACTTTTAAAAATCATTTTCTCTTACAATTATTATAGATCGCAAAATTTTGTACACGCTAACAATTCAGATGGATAAAAGATACTACTTTATAAGATTTAAACCCAAAATTCGATATAATAAAAAAATTAACAAACGTAACCTCAAAACTATGCGCGATATAAAAATAAATTCATTAAGAAACAAAATTTAAGTACTTATAATGCACTTTTATTCATGTTGAAATACAAATTTATTCCAAATCCGGAAAAATTTTAAAAATAATACGTAATAATAATTTCAATAATTTACGCACCTAAAATGCATGACTACAGTTTAATTTTTTATACGAAAAACATAGATCATGTACGGATTTGTTATGGAAATGGATCAATCATGAGTATAAAATTGAAAAAAAATCATAAAAAATTTGCAAAAAAAAACCTTTTCCGCGCAAAGTTAACGGAAAAAATTCAAAACTCCAAAACGATCGTCGCCAAAATAAATTAAAAAAAAAAAAATACTCACGGACTGTGACTTTCTTCGGATCGTACAACTCCACCCTCCCCTCGACCTTGGCGATCTTCGCCTTGATCGCGTTGGACCTCTCGCCGATCTCGTCCAACCTCTTCGCGAGATCGTCGAAAATGTCGTTGGCCAAAACCACCAACGAGGCGAGCTGCCTCAGCGCGTTGCTGAGGGTGCCGTTGGTGACGGCCAGCAGCTCGTCGTCGTCCACCTTAGGGACCCCATCGGCGTCCCTGAGGCTCGTCCTCGACAGGTACTTCGGCTCGACCACGCGCAGGACGAACGGCATTATGTTGCAACACTCGAAAATACCACTCGTATGACAGCACTAGTCCGCGAGCGACGCCGCCGCCGCCCCGATGGCGCTCACATGGCTTTGACACTTGCGCATCACTTCGGTCCGTGAAAGTTCGTCGCGAGTTCGGAGTTTCGAGTGATAAGTGATGTGCGGCGCACGTCCGCTCGTCGCGGAGCCCGCGCGGGATTAGTTCGGAAATATTTGAAAAGGTAGCGGCGCGACGGTGGCGCCAGGTCCACTGTTGCTATGGTAACGGATGCTAGTCGAAGGAGTTTCGTTTGAGAGCGACGTCTGTCGGGAGTTTTGCGAGGTTAGGTGACGGATGGGGTAAAGAAGGTTCCTGTAATTTTTTTGTTGTATTCGATAGAAAACTTTTGATGTGAAACAACAGATCGAAATATTGTGTAAAAATAATTTCGTGTTAAACGTTATACTATACGTTAATACAACTCGGCAAAAACCATCCAAACGACAATTCGTACAAAAATTAATATTAAATTGAATATTATTAAAAAAAATTTTTTATAATAAATTTTTCTGGATGATTTTTAATTTTATAATTGATGAACAGCAACTGCATATATTATAATTATCAATTATACATAATATTTTATCTGGTCTGTTTTTTTTTTTTTTGTCAACCAATATTTCACGATAAACGTTTTTGTATTGAACCATTTCCACTATTATACTAATAGATGTTAGTCCTTCATTACATGAATTTTTATTTTTCAGGAAAAAAAAATTCAAAATCAATTTCTACTTTATATATTTCAAAGGGAAGCCCACCATCCCGCCTGTTACATGCACCCCACTCTATGCCAGCTTCCTGAGTTGGCTTAGTTGGGTACCAGCAACGCTAGGCGAAACTGCGAGCGCCACATTTACATTTACTGAGAACTCTACATTTAATTTTAACTAAGCAATCGCAAAGGACTGCTTTCCAGGGGGCATACGTTCTACTTTATATAATAATGAAAAAAGAATAATAATGAAAAAAATTCAAATATATTTTCATAAAGCCCCGTGGTTCATATTTTAATTTTCAACACAAACAAAATATAGCAAATTTCAAAAATTATGAAATCAATGGATTTTTAAAGTTATTTAGAAAAATAATCACATTTTATCAGTCGTAGTAGATTTGTAATGGAATGCGATGAAGTTTAATATCAAATAATTAAAGAAAAAAGTGTCTAAAATGAACAAACTTTTTAATGTTATATTTGTAGAAATATTGTATGAAATAGAACGAAAAAATCAAGAGATGAATAAAAATACATGTTTCTCACATTCACAGCTTGTCAAATTCTTGTTTGTGCGAAAAAGCAAATTTATTTATTATTTAGATTTAGATAAATCTGCACGAACCGGCCTAGATGGCACTGGAACGATAAATGATTGAATTGTATAACCCAAAATTTTGGAATGGCATCTAAAAAATCATAAGACAATTAAAAAACTGAATGATTAATGAATAATTCTTAATAATGAATTATGATTAATGGGATATTTCAATGAAATTAGCTTTTATACAGATAATATTCATATATTTGAGTTTTTTTTTTTTGAAAGCGTTACATCAGACATATTTTCAATTACGAAACATTCATTACATCAAATTTCTATCATTTGTAGTACATTTATAAACATAATAAGTCATTTGTCTGTTATCCCCACTCTGTAATTAAATATAATCATTTTGATTTATTATTCGTGATGGGCTCATACGATAAGGTACCGCCCAGTCCTTCAACACTAGTTGAAGATACTTCGTCTTTTAATGAACATTTTATAGTTGATATTGATGATGATGATTATCACACCAGTGCGTAGCCCATTTAGCATAAATACATATTTTTTTAATTAAATGTTTAATTAATGTTATTTCAATATAATTGTGTCAATCATTAACATAAATGTTTGCTAAGAGCTATTATACTACATATAGAAACTGGCTTTTATTGTACTTAAAAAAAAATAGGCAATACAATCTTAATGAGAATAGAAATAGCCATATTGAATATTGTAATCACTTCTCATAGAAAAAGCTGAAATTTGTGCCAAATCAAAATATGAAAAAGGGATAACAGACAATCATGCATAATAATGCCTGTCGACTATAAGATTTACACAAATAGGTAAGCTTTTAGTTCTGAATTTTTCAGTAGCTACAAACATGTGTGAAAGCGAGTATTAAAAAGAAACAATCTATTTAGAAGGAAGTTTCACATATAGTTTAGAAATGAAACACTTTATAGACATCGAGTCATTCATTAATACTTAAGTTACACTTTTACATCAATTCACATATTCAATGTTTTCAATATAGCATTCACAGCGCTGAACACACATGAATCTTTGAATACATATAAAAATGTTCTTGTACATAGTTAACTGTCATTACTGATGTTCATTTGATCTTTTAAGATATTAGATATGTATTTTATCGTTTAAATAATGTTATCAAAGAAAATTTAGGCCAATTTTATGATTTTCAATCATTTGTTATTTTTTTTATAAAGGTTGTTCAAAAAATAAAATTTTAATTGTTACATATTTCTAAATTGAATTTTAGATTAAATTTGATTTTATACGATTAGCATATTTAATGACTTTATAAAATTTTTGGTGTTATGATGAGTCTTGCATTAAGTACATAGTGATTAAGTCTTCAATGAAACATAAGTACTTTCATAATGTGCTGATGTTATAAATGCTTATTTTGGTTTAGTAATTCAATCCGAACTCAATTCGTTGAAAAATCTAAATTTATATTAAATTTTAAATTTACGGATTTAATGATTTAGTAAAAGAACATATTTCTGCAAAAAACAAACACACTTCAATGAAAATTAGAAAAAATAAATTATATTTATATTTGTAACAATCATATACGGATTTTTTTATTTGTTTACACAAGTATGATTTTAATGATCTTATAGACTACATTAATTAATCTATGTATTGTATAACATTTAAAACTACTAGAGAAATATCAATGAAATAATATGATATTCAAGTCATATTTAGAGCTAAACAAAATATAAAAAAAAAATCTTTTCATTTTAGAAATACTGAATTCAGTTTTCATGTCACCATCTATAGTCACAAATATGATACACTTAGTAGGCACCAAAAGATACAAAATAATTTCAAGACCATATGTTTTAATGTATTTGCCATTTGCAACTGCATTTGGTGAGAAATCAACTACATTAGTATTTATAAATTGAACAAATTTTAAAATCAATGATTTTTTTTAATTTTATCAGTATTTAACTGGGTGTAATGAAGCAATCATAATTATTTTTCTTTGGTCATGAAATCCATTACAAACAATTACCCATTGAATTACATTCAATGAATGAATGAATGTTCAATGTCGATTCATTGGAGTGGTTAAGTATTGTATGTGAATTGAAAGCTTTTTTGAAAGTTAGCTTTATTAAAAAAAACCCTGATGGCTTTATTTTAGATCTTTTGATTTTTTCATATAAGAATGTCATCATTTGATCTAAATTCGTGATTTATAATCAATTTTTTATGAATGGATTGAACTTTGAATAAAATATGAAAATACATTTTGAGATAAACATTTTTTTCTAAAATATTCTCTCACTAATGGGCATTGAGTATCAATAGAAGTTTATTTTGAAAAATCATTTAATATAAAATATGAAATTTATTGTATTTTAATATAATTGAAATAAGTATTGAAAGATTTCATTTATCAAGTCGGGCATTATCAAAGTAATGAAGTTTACTATGAGCATTACCACACAGACGTAGATTGTCTATTATTATACTGAAATAACATAATACAATGCGTTCTTTTAAATCAACAAGAGTTTATGATTTATTGTGATGAAGATAGTGTTTTTGGATTTAGTTCTAATGGCCTTATTTATCATATTTACTAAATGATGGTATTTTTTAGCATATAATAATTCTCGAATGATCCCTGATATATGTTAACATTTTGTTAACAATTTTGATATATTGTTATACATGAAACACTCTGATTTTCCATCCATATTATGGAAATTTATGTACAAAACTTCCATAATTCATTATATAAATTATGAACAGTGATATAAATTTGGCACGGCTTTACTATGCTATAGAGGCAATCAAGCACATTTGGTTCTAACAACAATTCACTGGATAAACACTTAAACACTTTCCAAGTTACTTAATTCTGTGATTAACTTCTCTAAAATAATATTTATGCATGATATTAATTTTGTTATATACTCTTATCACAATTTCTCTATATAAAATTAACGTGATTATAAATCAAATTGCAACATTGATAGAATATGCATAGTTTATTATCATAATGACTTATAATGAGTTTATATCTATCTGTAAAATGATTATACTTTTGTATATATTGATAATAATTGTCTGAACTTTCCAATATGTGGGATAATTATATCATATTATTTTGGAACTATTTTATTTGAATATGTTAATTAGGAGATATGTTTGGGAATTTCCATTGATAATTTATTTAAATTATTTTACTATAATAACAAAATAAGCGTAGATTATTATACTTATTACATGAATTTTTTTATGTGTATATAATAATATGAAAATTTTTATATAAAAAATTATGGCATTTTTCTTGTAAAATTCTAAAAAAGAAATCATATTTTATTTTAATATATTTAAGGACTTAATGAAACAATAAATATATAAATTGATAACTTTTTGTGTTTTTAAATTACAAAAAATGTTATGTTATTATTTGATTACGGATGTATTTGATTAAAAATATGAATTTGACTTTAGCTTATCTTAATTTACACATGCTCCTAGAAGCATGTACACAAATTTTAATATTCCATTCGCAAAAATAATGATTATGATAAAGCATCTTATAAATACTTTAGTTTACTTCACAAAAAGTGAATATAATCATTAGTTTATCTTACTTTAGATGGCAGTCTTAAACTGTTAATCTTTTTCAATTATGTCCCTCAATTATAAAGAATCAGTGGTGTTTATTTTTTATAATGTATAATTTTTGATATGGATTCAGAATCATTTATTATTTATTGTTATAAAAATGGTATGAAATTTTATTTATGTGGATTTTTTTTTAAATAAAGTAATTCATATCGTAATGATTACTTAATGCTGGCATGATAAAATTTTAATAAAATAATAAAAATTCACATAATGTTGTGATTGAACAAATATTTCTTAAAAAAGAAAATGATAGCATTTGTATTACATTTAATGCTTCAAATGAAAACTCATTTTTTATCATTGGATCGGCCTTTTTTACATTATATAATATTATACGATATGTAAACTAAGAATCAACTTCATGGCAAACCTCCATATAATCTGGATCATGTATAATATCTTTGATCATATCTTTCAGCATGGTGTAACGAGGAAACATTGGATAGACTTTCGAGTTCACATAGTCAGACTGAAACAGATGAAAGGTATATTTTAAAAACCTATTACATAACATGCTCTGTATTTAGGATTTAACTCACTTTCAATTCGCGGATGAGATTCCTAAGACCTGAATATTTTTTGAGTAAACGATACAAATCGTTAGTCATTTGAGTGTTTTCAGCTTCTATCTGCGCCGTGGTCATGTCTGCAAATGTACTGATAAATTAGTTGATATTCTCGGATGAAAATTATTCGAAAAAATACAAATGTCTCCTTAAATCCTTAAAGAAGTCATAGGTCATCGTTTGGTGCGCTCTTCGGTTTCATTTTTGAACCCTGATTTTGAATGGAATGATTGGCTAATTTTTAATGTTTGGTTTGATATGTTCCAAATAACATAACCTATCACCTCTTTAAGGCTTTGATGAGACCTTTGTAATGCCCTGTATGCACCTGTTAATCTTTCTATTCTATCTTTTTTATCGGCTGCTTCTTCAGCTAATTTCTGTGTTGTCTTAACACCCTCTCCGGATTTTTGAGTCTTTTCCATTATCGCGCATGCACGTAAGACAAAAGCTGGCACAGTTTCTTGCTTTTCTTGTTTTGGAATATCCACCAGTGTCCAATATTGAGTTTCCAAACGTATAACATCCTGAAACGAAATTTCAAAAATTTCAACACCAACAATAAAATAATCGATATAAATGAAACGGTCATAGAACCGACTCACGAACATTTACATTCAGGACCTTCGAAAAACCATAATATATGGAATATTTTCACATTTACCTTTTCATACGTTCCTAAAAAACCGTCCGTATTCTTCGAAAACGCCGACTAATCGAAAAATCGAATCGATTAATCCGACCCTGGATTTTCTCCAACGTCCAAAGGACCCATAGAAAGGATTATTTCAAAACCATTTACCGAACTTTTGCGCGAAAAATACGAAAAATTCGCAGAAGTAGGGGCATTTCATTTAACGTCCTATAACAGGAACTAAGATTACTAAGAAAAGGTCATCCTTACACATTTACATTGTTTTCGATGACCTATATCGGCGGCTTTTATCATTTATTAGTCACAAAAACTTTTGGTATGTTTAATTTTAAAATGATTATCGTTTACGTCAAAAGTTCGTATTTTTTCCTTATCACGTGGTAACTTTTGAAGAGTTTGAATACAAAAAATACCTCTTGTTTTATAAATAACGGTATGCGATCGCATTTCTCTATTAGTCACGCCACAATGATTGATAAAAACAGAAGCCAAATATTTCTCAAGAATATCGGTTAATTAAAAAATATATTCAATTTATAATCATTATAAAATGAAATCCATAATGCGTCGATCATTTCCCGGAAGCGTTTCTTGAATTCGCAAATGGACAGTTCGTGAATCACGGGAAGGAAAATTTTGTGGTGATTCCTTAAACAAAATTTATTGTTGTCTCTTTTACCTTGATCATGAGCTTGAGCATGTTGTACCGTTGGAACACGTTTCTTTGGGCTTTGCTGTCTCCATATCTGGCCATCAAGTTGACCAGAGCCTTTTTGGCCGTGTCGTATGAATCATCCAAACGTATCCTGACTGCTCGAAGACGTTCATTCGTCTCGATCACCTCTTCTTTACTTTGACCACCTAAAAATTATGATTTCGTTTATAAATATGATTTTCAATATCATTTATTATTTACTTAACATCAAAAAATCGTTATTTATTAACGCGTTGTATAAGTAAATCGTTCAATTTTGATTTATAATAGAATGTCGACGGATATTTCAAATCATGCACTGAATTCGTGAACGAACATTTCACATTCACCGACTTCCTACACAAAATCTGCAATCGTCGACGCAAAGCATCAATTATGATTGATTTACAACGTGCAATTTAGCCAAAATCTACGTAACACGTGCAATATATTCAAAACTTACTGGAAGTGCCTTCATCTTTGACGTCTTGTACAATTCGCCTCACGCTCTGTGTGAATTTTCCCACGATATTTGTGCTGCCTGCAACAATAACAATAAAACGTGAATCAATTGCGAAACTCGCCGAAAATTTCCGCATTTAATTAAGGGCACCGAACATGTCAGCAAAGAATCGGGCAACGTTTCGAAACACTATGCGTGAAATTATCTGAAAATTATCGTTAACGTCACGTGGCCGTTTCGAAATTTAATCCCGATCGTGCTTCGAACCCTTCTGGATCCATTCCTGGTTTGATCCTTGGGTTATAGGGATATAAACGTACGTTTGTATCGACGAGGATCGAAATTCAATTCGACGGACGCTTGATAAATCGAAGGCTTTGGATGTGCTATTTTTTTCGCACAGCCTTCGGAAAACTTGTAGAATTATTCATGTCGGTTACGAATTCATGTTTTTGGATCTGTAAGATTCCAACTGTTTCGTGTTATCTGATTTCGATATTAAATATTCACATTTCAGTTACAATATTTTTATTTATTTAAATTACGAATCATTACAATTTGAACTACAACGCAATTTTTACCTTTGATCCAAAACAAAAGTCAATTAATTCAATTGCAAGACAAACAAAGTAATTCTCAGGCTTGTTTTATTTTATATGAATTACAGAATTTATTTACGGGAACAATGAGAAAATGAAAATAAACGCATCAAATACTTGAAATAATATTGGACTAATTATATTAATCCAAAATGTGTGAAACGGGTGGCGTTCTAGATTTTATGTAATTCCCCAGAACGAGATAATGACACGTTTTTGCGATTTATTATACTTTGTTTTGTTTTCGATTTGTCTATAATTATCTGGAATACAGCGTAGTTTAAACTGCTTGTTGATTTATTCGAAATCAAATAAAACGAACGTTGGATAGTTCGATAACAAAGCTGTCTAAATAAACGTGATATGAAATTGGGTATATTTTGATGAAAAACAATAAACTTTTGTATAAAAGTTAATTATTATTAGTTGATAATGCATCGAGTAAATCGTAATCCTGAAAAAATATTCAAGTTTCAGTGCTATTTTAAATTTTAATTGTGTTATTTTGGAACAAAATATTTAAGTTGTACAAGTTAGTTACATAACGTTCTGAATTGTTACCAACATCGTGTGGTCATTCTGCAAGGAGCCTTTTAATTAACAACGTTGTTTAGCAACTTTCCTCAACGGCAAGATTTATTGGCCGACACTTCGGTTGAAGGCAATTATTTTCTCTTTGGGAAAATAGACAGGGATGGAAGTGCTTCGAGACAAGCGGAAATTCGCAAGTTTTTTCTTTCTAAAGAAAAATCTATAAACACCCAAAGACACATTATAATGAAAAATATTTGAATTATTCATTTTCACATAAAAAGATTCTTGACTTTTTTTAAATGAAATCATAAATTTCGATATCGTAAATCAATTATTTTTAGATTACGTCGACAAAAACTTAATTGCATGTTATAAATTTCAATATTCAAAGAAATCTATGTAAAAATATAAAAAAAAACCACTTGATTTATAACGTTGAAGAGGACAGAGCCCACTTGATAATGCGCCGAAGGGAAAACTTGTTGCGTTCACTTCGCTTTTGCCTTTTTTCCTCCTAAACCTAGATTTTCTTTTGTCTTTTCAGGATCACAATTTTATTATTAGTGCATAAATTACGAATAGCAGAAGAAAACGTGAATTTTCCCATTTCCGAGCGAAAGAAAGCGACATGGTAGTTCGAACGGGAAAATGAAAGCTTACGTCGGTTCAATATTGAAAAGTTTCGGGAAAATCTCCGGAAAATGGAAAGGGAAACTGCACAGAATCCGGACGAGATGCATTGTGCTTGACATGTATGAAATACTGTATGCAATTTGTTTTTAGATATCGTATTTCAATAGAGAACAAAACTTTTGCGCCGTATTGAAATTGAAACTTTTCATGGAATGATTCGTATAAATTAACATGCATTGTGGTCCGACGTTCGTTTCAGTGATTCAAATATTCATTTTGTTGCTGGAATTGTTTCGTTGATTAAAACTCTTTTATGTATCAACGTAAAATGGTATTACTTTTTTTGTCGCCTTTTGAAATGATTCAATTCAAACAATATCATACACAATGTTTTTGATAGATGAAAAAACATACACATAATAAACTTCGTTCTATAAAAAAACTAAAAAAATCTATATAAAGCGATTCTTCAACTCTTGCAATTAGATACGGATGTACAAATACAATTAATTAGAAAAACGACGGAAACGTACGAGAGCTTTTGACCGTACTTACAACTTGCGGCGAGGTTTACAACTAGTCTAGACACGTGCGACATGTCACTTGAGAACCACTGGGACGATAAGTACTTGTGTACACACATAAATATATATGTGAAGGAACCAAACGTGGATTCGTACGAAGGTGTTGAATTTCCCTTAACTTATTGAATATTTATGCATTTTCTTTTAAACTATATATTACCAAAGTTTAGCAATATAATCAAATATGTTTTACTTGATAACTTTTATATTTATTTTGATGAAATTTAACTGTTAATAACGCAAGAAATCATAATGATTTCAATAGAAATTATTATGTTGATGTTATTCTGTTTTAAAAGATTTTTTTTGCTGTATTAAGAGTAGCTGTTTATTATTATTTTTAAGGAGAAATATAATATATTTGTATTTCATACAAATTATTATAATATTATATTTGAAATAATGCACCAGTGGTCGGCCATGCACCATTAATTGACCACTTCTCAGAAAATTGTAAAAATTAAGGTTTTTAAAGGCGATAAGCGTTCGGAAAGGGTGTGATAGATCAGCTACTTATTATAACTTATCCATCGCATCCTTTCTGAAAGATTATCTTTTTATAAAAACCTAAATTTTTACGTATTTATGACACATGCTCAACTACAAATACATAGTCAACCACTGGTATCGTTATATATTGTACAGTGCATTTCAACAAAAAAATCTCAAAATGTACATACACAAAAAAAATGTTTTTATTCAATCTAATAGCGAAAACTGAACTATGAAAGTATTTTTGCATATTGTATGAACTATGATTATTGAAAATTATATTCAGATAAGCATACATACGTGAGTAGAGACCAGTTATACTACGGATAGGGAAAAGTCGAATACAGAGTAAAAGCTCGCGTCCGCTTGAGCGGTTTATCGAAAGTTCGAAAGCTTTTATCGGCTGGGACCGCCGAACTTTCGTCCCAGCACAGAACACGGTTTCACAATTTTCGCAAAAGTATAAAACTACAGTTGCCACTTTTTATATCAGACAAACACAAAAGGAACGAATAAATGGACTCAAACGGACGTGTAGTCTTCGAATAGCAAAAGCTCAAAGCTGCAACGAAATACTTCAACGTAAAAATAATTTTCAGCGCTGTGCAAGCAACAGATTTTCACCTGGTCTGAAAATCGTTATGTAAATGAAGCGGGTAGATGTGCCGGACCGAAATGGAAAAACCGGACTCGCCCAGATGAAGGAAAATATTAAACAGAATCAAACTTGCAAATCTGGGTTTATCGTGCATTTGCACTCGAAATAATAGCTTTCACTCGAAGCGAAAAAGGTTTTTTCGGTTACCCGCTCAGAAAATGAGCAAACACTCCGGTATCGCTTAAAGCTGAACACATTTAAATAATTCGCTTGTTTATATACGGGGACTGCTCTGATTAATTCCTATCGAAACTTTTTCGCATTCCGATTTGTAGTAGCTGTCGGTTTTTGCAAAGTTTGCAATAATACTCATGTAAATAAATTATTTAGACTCATTTGGTTTTTACTAAAAACCAAAGTGAAACAATTGGTGAAGTCAATACTTTATCAAGTGATTTAATCTTGTAAAAATGAGCTGACATTTTTTTTTAATTACCTTTCACTTCGATGATGTATAATATATAGAATGCATAAATTTCCTTGAAAAAATGAGGTAACAATGAACTTTGTGTAAAATTTATATAACGATGACAAAATAAGCATGATAACATAACAAATAAATTTCGTTGCATCATCATCATATAGTATCGGTTATTAATGACGTTTTTCTATAACCACTAAAAGTTCAAACATTTTTCCTTGTCACATGAATACATAACGTGACAATTAGCAGAATAGGCCTAAAAAATATTTCAAATAATAAAACGCACCTTAGGACAAAAACTTTCAGATCACATCCATTTACTATTTGTTTCTCTTATCGCTTAACTTCAATTATCAACACAATCAACAAAACAAAACCTTCAAAATTTTATTATAGACTAAATTAAAACATTTTATTCTATTCATCTGAAACATCAAACATTTCGAACGACACAAATTCGATTTCAAAACCCGACATCAAGGTTTAATTTGATTCCTGAAACCGCTAAAAGCACACAACGCATTATACATGCAACTCTGCAACGTTGATAAAAGTAAAATTAGCAAATTCGCAAAACACCGACCGATAACGTCCGCAAAACGACGTATCGTGAAACACGCAAAATTGTCATTGTCGGCGTTTTCGCGGTTTTGCCAATTTCAGCTGTGTGGCGTTGCATGAAAGCGTTATTTTCAGCGAGACGGTTTTGATGTGGCCGAAACCTGAAAATTCACCGGAACGGTGTGAGCTCGTTTGTTTGATTTTATATAGTCGTTTAATGTATGTACGTGTTAATGTATGCTTTTTGACGTGTCAACGTTGATTTTATATATGAACGTATATATTAGGCTATAACTTTTGGAATTCCTGATTTTTTTTGTATCACATAAAACGCTATAAATTTTGTAATTTTTCAAAATTCACTTATCGAAATTGAATCGATTTATACCGAGAGTTTTCTGCCAAAGATTTGGTAATGAATATCTACCGTGTTTTTAAAATTCCGTATTTTTGGAGGCTACGAAATCATCAAAGGCCTTTTAAATATAGCTTGGATTGGTTAAAATTTTCTGTTAGAATCTATTTCCAATTTTTATTTGGTCACCATAATTTTTTCTACATGGTAGTCTCTGGATCTTATCCCTCGCGTAAAAATAGGATTGGGTGTAGTCTAATAATGTTGCGTTGGAAAATATTAATGTTTTGCGTTCGTCATTTCGTATTTTCATCTACGAGATGAAAATTATTTCTTTGAAAGTTTCCTAGACACGCTCGGTTATTATGCAAATTGACATTTTGCGCTCAGAGATAAATAAGATATATGAGTCGACTTAAATTTAGTTTTCTTTGATAAACAAAAATTTCTTTTATACACAAATCAACACAATTAAATAAATTATATAACAACGCATTTACGTAAAAAAAACTTTTGAATACACATTTCGACTCAAATATTTTAAATCGTTTAAATATCAAACTATTTTTCATCGGGAAATATATACGAACAAATCCATAGTTGGCTCTTTTATCTATTAACTACATTATAAAGTTGGGCAAAACTGCGAAGGGCGTCCCCGTTTTCAGCACCCATTCGACCGTCAAAGCCTTCAATAGTCGCCAGATGTCACAGACACGCCCCATTCACAAAGTACACCCTTCAGCCATTTCAGATCTTCAGATCTCGGGAAACTTTGTCTTCTGTCGACGTCAATTAAGCCGTAGTCGATTTCTTAATTGAAAAACTTGTCGCTTTCTTTTCTGTGTTTTTTTTTTATTATTTCTGTTCCGAATATACGTCAAATTTGATAGATCAATCGACTTGTTTCAGAATCTTTTTAATTTTTGCTGAAAATGCGGAATGATTACAGTGTCTTTGGAATTTTAGATGATTGACGTGTCGTTATAATTTTAAATTTTTATCTCGTTCTGCTTCCGTATGCGAGAATGGATCGTAAAATTCGTAAAGCGGTAGGCAGTTTCCTGAAAAGAAATGCAGATAAAACATCAAAAAAAGTATTAACATGTAGACGAGTGAATTCGCGTGTTTTTCTCGCGTCATTATTATACTGTTGCGAAGTAGCGAAAAAGTTTTACGTAGGTTGTAAAACCTGAACATTACCGAGATATTATAATTTCGCGCAAGTCTCTTGTTCTCGGTAGCTAATTTGTCAAAAGCTCGAATTTTCACTTCAACGACTTGACGAATTAAAGTCGTTGGAGCGTTGCATATTTTAATTTGAAATGGAAATGGAGTTTTCATTTTGACTCTATAAAAATATTGGTTATTGTCATGCGTATGATATTCTACGCGAATATGATTTGAATGTGAAAATATTTCTATATTTTCAGAATTTCGAAGTGAAACGTTCGCTTACAAAAAATCCTACGAAGGCTTGTGTTTTTATAGAAATATCGTATCAGATATTGATAAATGCTATCGGTTAAAAACATATTTTAAAAATATTCAAAATGTACGTATATTTTTTTTATTATAATTTTTCATCTTTTATTCGAAAATAATGTGCGGTTAAAGGCAAATAAAATATATCTCTTTTACGGTATGCTTGGCACGATTTCAAGTATGTATAGCAACAGGTTTATTGCTTTCCGATCCTGTTTCTTGAAAATGTGCTGAAAAAGCGATCTGAAAGTAATACAATTCATTTTCGAAAATAAACAAGTCATAATAACATTTTGACATCATCATTTCAGATTTATAACAATGTCAAACCAATGGTTTTACGAATACAAATGCAATACACCAAATTCTCTTTTTGCACGGATTTGAAATAACACGGTCCGAGAAAAAGAACCGATTATTTTTTTTACCTTGATTTTTTTCACTTTAACACGGTTTTTTAAAAAAAATCTCATATTGGACTGCATTCAATGTGTGCAAGTGATTTTTCGCCACAAAAAAACAACAGAAAATGAGCAACTTTGTAATCTAGTAGTGATACTGAATGACTACATAATTATGTTAAATATATTCTTTGAATAATATATATAATTAAAAATTACCGTTTTTTATTTGCGTACTAATATAATAGTTGGAACCTATCTAGCATTTTGATGTGAACGCCTTATCTTTTTTTGCACGGTAGTCTTTGGAACGTATCCCCCATGCAAAAAGAGAATTTGGCGTACATTATATTTCATATATTCATGTAGTTGTTTATAATAACATACTTATATAATACTTAAATAAATTATTTCGAACGATGTTGATACATTAAATTCGTATAAAATTTATTCCGTCTAATCTTGATATATAAATTTATTAATTAACACGATGTATAATCGGTAACTGATTAATTAAAATTTCTATAACAGAACCTATTATATAACGATATAATTGAAAACATATCAAATCACAAACATTCTCAGCATAATTCCACTAACAACGACTGACATAAGGCCGTTTTAGCGAAAAACTCTGAGGAAAAAGCTCGCCGGCTTATCGCCGGATCGATTTCAAAGCTTTCGAACGGGTCAAAGGGCTTCCGAGAAACAAAAACCTTCGCTCCCAATACTTAAATTTTCCATGAAAATTTATTCGCCGTGTTTTCCGCATTAAATACCCGCCGGCGGCGAAAATTCGTACGCACACTTCTCTGAACGCCTCATAATACAATGCGAAATTCGGTCGTGTAAGAAAAAGCTACTTTTCGGCCATCGGCTTCATCTGTGATGTTTGCCCGAAAGCCTCCAGTTTGCTAAAAAGCAATTAAAATTCGACACAGGCATCCCTTTCTGCGAGTACTTTCGCCCGTCTTGGCCCAATTGAAGTTCTACGATTGACGTCAAAGGGACGCTTTTTCAAAATTTCCTTTTATATGTGTTTGTTTGTTTATTTCGTCTCTTCGGATGGATGGCGATTTCGTTTTTGATAAATGTTTTTCGCGGATTTTTGTCGTTTTTGCGGAGTAGGGTTTCGAACGAGGTTTAATTGCGGGTGGAGTTTATTAAAACGTGAAACGTTTCCGCGGTGAATGAAGATATAATACAAAATTTCTATAGTTGAATAGTCTTTCAATAGAAATACAAATAAATTAAGATATAAATTAAACTGAAATAAATAAATTTGATTTTATAAAGCTAAAATTTCTTCTAGTTGACGAAAAAGTTTTTATCAGTGTGTCTTGTCGGCAATGCATATTTCTTTGTGAAATTCGGTTATGAAATATGAACTTTAGTAAAAAGCATAACTAAATTGATGGTTAATATAGATTGATTATAACGATTGGAATTGCTGTTTGTAAAGTTTTAGAATGGTATTCTAGAGAGTGTAAAATTAAATAAACAAAACCAAGCTGAAGATAAAAGGATGAAGTTGAAAAGATATATGAAATATATTGAGTGATAACTATTTGAAAAGAGGATTTAATTCACCAATGAAAGACTGCGCATGATGTTGATTAAAATTCTTGTAAATTGCGAACTCAACAATTTTTAATCAAACTTCAGACAACTGGAAATTTTCTCGATACATTTCATATCAAAATGAAATTTGATAATACATATAATACAATACGCTTTCTGCTAAGAATAAAATTAAAATATAAAAATCTTAGTTATTATTTTTCCAATTCACTCCCAACACAAACTGAATAAAATGCTTTTTCCACTTCGTTGGAGTTTTTCCGATCGAACGATGCATTTCAAGAGATTCGCTTTCTTCAGTGCATTGTGTGCACAATGAATTTGCTCTCATTCCACGTTGCGCCTTCATACAAAATGCTTTCTGATGTCAGAATGCACTTTGTGACTTTTGTGTAGATCCTGCACGACAGATGATGAACAAACCAATTTAAAATGAGACAAGCATAACTTCAATATCAAAATTTTATTTTTTCATATTCAAATCTAACGTTGTATTGAAATAAAATTTCGCAAGAACACATACACTTTTACAACATCCGAACATCTTCGCTACGCGTGAAAATTAACCTCCTTCATACCAAACCCTACACGAAAAAAATATATAAATAAAAAAAACAAGACGCACATAAAAAAGAGTAGATTCGCGAGGAAAAAATTGCGTTCATTCCGTCGAATTTTCTTCGGCGTGAAATTCCACCCCCAACACCACACCCTTACCCGAAACCATAGCACTCAACCTCACAATATAATAATATAATACTAACGTACACCCTTAATACACTTATACTGCACAATATATGTACCTATATAATATTGCGTAGTCCGCGTAAAATGCAAATTTCGTCCTTACCGGCCTCATTTCCATTAATTCCCGAGTTCGGGCTTTGTGCAAATTCCTTGGATTCCTCGGATGCCTCCCTTCTTCGTCTCTTAGCTGGTCCACCCTAGCCGGAAGGTGCCTCGATGATCCAACGAAGGTTTCCTCTTAATTGAACGTCAATTAATTCCGTTCGACCCTTAATCTACGACGCGTTTAATTTCCGCCCTGACGTCCTATTAGTACTGGTGAAATGATCTGTTATGTTGCACGTGCATCTAAACTTCGTCGATCTTAATTGAAATAGTGGAAAAGTTATCCGTTATTCGGATTGATCGAAAAAAATTTTTTTAATAAAAGATTTCATGATTTTTTATGAGTATAAAACAAAATTATACTGATTTATGACGGACTCGATTATGACGGTGATAAAACTAAAACCTCACAATAATTTTATTTAAAAAAAAAATTTAGAGTTAAAAAACTTTTCACAGATGGTGTTAAAAGTTATCATGGAAGACGATGTATACACTATCTTTGCGATTTTATGTTATGGTCACAAATTTTGCCAGTATCTAATAATCCAAAACAGTGAAAATAAATGAACTGTAAATATAATACGTTTGAAAAGTGCTTAAGATTTTTTTCATAACTATGCACACCAAAAATTTCTATAATTAATTTAATTTAATTTCTAATCCATTATATTTTTTGATTAAATCATCCATATTTTTCACTATCCAGATCATTTTAATTCTAAATTTAATTAAGATTCTACTGTATTTGGGTTATGAATAGAAAAAAAATAATAAGAAAAGTGTTATTGCTAATAAGAACGAGGTTTTTCAACTTGTACCTTTTCAATATTTATAATGTGGTTACTAATTAATACAATATGCATATAATTAAACCATTAAAATCGAATAAAAATCAGATAAAATAAAAAATAAATAAAAACATACACGAGGGGTGATCAATTTAAAATCGGACAGGAGTTTTATTTCTAACAATGAGACAGTGGGTATTATAATTTTTTTCAAGTTTTTTGATGAGCCAATCGTTGTGGTTTAGTTTAGATCAAATCTTTGTGTTTTTTCTGTTTTATTACTGATTTTATTAAAATATATTTTTAAACATTCACGATTGAGAAGATGAACGGCACACGAGCACCAAATTGTTTGAAATTAAATGAAAAAACAGTCTTTGAATACTTTACAATGTTTTGATTAATATTTACATCCATTAAACTATATTTCATCATTTGAAATTATTTTCGAAATGAGAATCGAACATTTTTCGGCGGACACCATAAAATCAATCATCAGAAAATAAATTTGAAAGAAACAAACGCACTCTGCATAAAGATCTTAGAAATAAAACCACTGTCTGGTTTTAAATCGATCACAATGATATGTATACTAACAATAAGATTTATTTTGATTCGCTGACGTGCATTCATTATCATCCAGACACAGCTCACATAGACGCGCACTGGTTACATTTCAGTCTGCTCTTTTTATATCTTAAATGCCAACTTTTTTCGAAACAGAGCACTTTTTTTCCTCTACCCATTTTGACCTTTTACGATCTCAAGGCGATGATATGTGAGATTAGCCACGTCGTTTAGCCACGGTGTGTCATTCTATTCGAAGTTAGGCGCGGTTTTTCTACTCGACGCTTTTAGCGCGGCGTTTTATTATGTATTTGAGGTAATGGTTGGCGTTTTTATGAAAGAAAATAGGATTAGCGGGGCGTCGTTATGTTCGAGTTGATGGGTGTCCGTGTAATGTTGTTACCTGAATTATAATATCGCACGTTGGCGACAATAGGGCCACACCTGGGGCTCGTTTAATTTGCGATGGTTTGTCTTCGTTTCATAAATGGCCTTTTCGTAATGTGATTCGAGCGGTGTTCTAATGTTCGCTTCGGAAACGCCGGTTTTATGTTTCATAGAATGTGACGCGATTACAAAATCAAATAATTGTTTAAGTGATATCGGAAATTAATGAAAATTCACAATATAAAAATGAATGAATATTATGTGTGATTTAGTACGACATATTCGCTTACTTACATATAGGTGTCCCAAAAAATGTAGATGTTAAAGTTTGAGTGTCCACTTCGTTTATGTACGAACAAATTAGTTTATTTATACACCTCTAATCCAATTGTTAATTTGGTACGACAATTTAAGTTATTTGCTCTCACAAGGGGAGGGCATGAGGTCCGGAGCTGCGATTCGAATAAAATTTTGCAGAATGATAGTTTACCCTTGCGGTAAACATGCCAAAATCTTAGGAACCACCCATAACCACACACTTTTCTAAAAAAAAAAACGCATTTAAAATTTAGATATTTAAATACGTCGCCGCGAATAGAAGGCCTCCGGTTCGATAACCGACCGGAGTTTTTTTTATTTTTATTTTTTTGTTTTACATGAAACCTCGAATATGATATTTATATCGATTACGATATACGATTTTATATTGAATACGATACAAATAATAAATATGATTTTTCAAATTTTTTATTTTGTGATATTACGCAACAATTTTTGAAACATTGTTTTTTTCCGTAGCTTGTAGGAACTCAGTTTTTTGAAAGTTATACAAATTTTTTGAAACACGCGAATTTCAAAAAGAATGAGCCCATTACGAATCCAATTTGCAATTCACTTTGATCATCGCCGATTCGTCAACCACACAAAGAAAACCCGGAACCAAACTCCCATCCACACATCAAACACGACAATATACCGAAACTAGAACGAACTCAAACAAACCTTACATAATTCAAACACGAACCATTTCAATATTTAACGTACGTCTCCGACCCAAATAAAAAAAAAAACGGTCCTAAATTTGCAAACGTCCCGCGGAATTAGGCCGCGGGAAATTCGCGCCTTTTCCCCGTCTAAACGGCCGCCGAATACGAGCATAATCCACGTTATATTTAGCCGAAATCAATTTGGGAAATACTCGTCGATAGCTTTCGAGCCCGTTTCGGGGCGGTATTCTTTTACGGTTAGGGTTTTTAACCGTTTTCCGAGGCCGTTATTGGTTTCGCGCCGAGTCACGTTCCGCCTAATAATATTCGCGGCGAAAAATGCGTGTTTTCTGTAAGTGCTGTGTGTGTGTAAATGTTTACTTATATACTCGTTTACAGATGTAGGGTTTTTGGGTAAAAAAAATTATTTTTGGTGTATTTTTCGGATGTGTTTTAAATAAAAATGTATTTTTTTTTGCTTCGTCAATGTTGGTATTTCGAAATTGTGAACATTTCGGGATTCGTATCTCTTAAAATAAGTTTGTGTTATATAATAGTTAAGATTTACATCAGGGATGTCATTACCTACCGGTAAACTGGTTTTTCGGTTTACTGGAAAATGTCCCAAAAAACATTTCGGTAATTTACCATTCATATAAAATTAAATGCATACAAAATAATTTCTGCATCTGTATCTGTATCCATTTATTAAAATTATTATTCAAAAAATGATTTCAGTTCATATTTTTATCTTTTTTGTGTATATTTAAATTCTTATTTTTATAATGAGTCACGGAACCAGTCTACTATTATATGTAATCCAAATAATAACCACACGTGTTTATTTAGGACATTAAAATTATATATCCTACTATTCATAAAACACTCCAAGCGACAATAGTAAACCACCACTTTACTACAAACCAAAAAAGGAAACGAAAAATGTATAAGAACAAACAACATTTTAGACCACACAGAAAACCGCAAATGAACTCACTCATTTCAGAGTAAATCACAAAAAATCTCGACATATAATAAAACGATGTAAATCGAGGATCAACTTCAACACCACACTTACGTCTCATACTACGTTTTCCTCGTATGTACCAGGATATTTTTGAAGACGGTCTTGTTTTTTCAACAAACACTCTTAGCCCGAATCGATCAGGATTCAGGATTCAGGATTCGGGATTCAGGAGTTTGAGTGCGGACTTGTCCGTGTACGTTGATTGTTTGCGCTGAAATCCTTTGGTGTAATACTTCTTGCTTCCTTTATCGACTCTTGTAACACGGAAATAAACCCGAGGTCTATTTGTGTCGATGGTGATTGATTGACTTTTCATTATTGTGGGTTTTGAATGGTATTAACGAAATGGAAAGTGCGCTATGAAGTGTGCGAAATGCTAATGAAATCTAAAGTGCTGTAAGCGAGGTTAATTGGATGTGATTTATTTGAATTCGGTGTCAATGAATGTTAAAGCAATCGGTTTTAGTTTTCTTTTAATGTTTGTTTATGAGTTTTTTTTTAAATATGATCAAATATTGGAAAGATTTGGGTATTTCCATTTTCAATATCCTATTGAGAATCTGATTAATATCAAACGATGATATCTTGAAAAAAAAATCGTTTAAACGATTATATAGATTTGTAAAATAATTGAACGATTACAAGATCATTGATTTTATTTACGCACGTACGACTTCAATGCCAGTTACATTGTAATAACATGTAATCATTTTTTTCTTACAGAATCACACATCTCTATGTTGTTATAATCAGATTGAAATCATACGAATAGATTTATACACCAGTTTTTATGCAAATTTATAATCGATTGTTTTATGGCATTCAATTTGCAGTAAAAAGCGCAGAAATCGAAACGTTTGACTTTTTACATGATTTATTTATTAATTTGATCGATTGCCTTGTATTATTCGAATGCGTGGTTGAAACAATCACGATTTAAATATTTCTTGCATACACATTAACACGTTTTTTTAATAAAAAAAGTACTGATCGTGAACTCGAATTAAAAGCAATAAAATCCCAGAGATCGTACAGAACCTTATAGTCTTTAACATTCTAAAATGACATCATCGGACGTTTTCAAAACACGTTTTAATTGAATTGATCTTGAACCTCAATCATACTCTCGGATCATTTCCGCCGCCCATTTTGTAATTAAACATTACATTCGAAATTTTAAAAATTAGTCAAGAATAAGCATTTCAAATTGCTTAAATATGCGCTCGTAAATAGCAGATTAATTCACAGTAAAATTTGTGTGTGTGAATAATGTCGTTGAACCGTTCGTTAAATTGTCAATGGGAAGTCCCACTTTAATAGGTTTAAATTGAACAAACGTAGATTTCAAATTCCGGGTATACTTGTAATTAGAATCATTTATATGTATATGAGTAACATGGTCATATCTATTTTAAGCGTTTGCAATTTTCTCTGAATCTCATATTTCGGAAAATTTAAAGGAAGGAAATTACATATACAAAAAAAAATGTATTCATCTACGGATATGTAGCGTCATTTTTAATATTTATTCATTCAAACATACCATTTTTTTTTATTCGTAAAAATACTATACTTCCACTTTACACAAATATTACGTTATTACATAACCGATTTTTCTTAGTGACAAAAGTTTTCCCGAAAAACACTCACTTAAAAATGAATCACGTTACCTAAATATTTGAACTAAACCTCGTTCATATAATAAATATTTAATCAAATCGACAATAACTAATTCAAAATCAACACTTCCATTCCGTCCGCAATTTCTACAACCGGCAATATTGTCACGTCTCATGCCTAGTTTTGCATGCATTCGAAGCATTGCAAATACGATTCTAATATAGTATTAGGGACTTGGTCACTTGGTACAGCCTCCGAGTGCTTTTCCCTGCAGGCTTCGAAGGCCGAACATTAATACGTGCTCGAAATGCGAGAGCTTTCACACCCTCTCAGGGTGTAACATGCGAAAAGCTCAAGTTCTGGCTTTCGAAACCGTTTTACCGCTCACTTAACACTATTACCGCGTGTGTTTTTATGATTTATCGCTTCTCTAGTGTGTTATTAATTGAAAAATATTGAATTGTATTTATTTGTGCGGCGTGTTTGGATTTTATTGTGGTTCGAACATGAAGAGACGTGTCTGGTCACGTTTTGTGCAGATGTCTTATCGAGTAGGTTCTGTTGAGTATTATATGAACTCATGTTTGTTGGGTTTATGAAAAATACGATTAATTTTGTTTTATGTCAAGGAAAATCGGAAGAAAATTGAATCGTTTTCATTATTGCTTTGTAAGTTGGAGATTCCTATCGGACGTACTAAATGAGCATTGTGTTCGATAAATATTTTTTTCTTGTCTCGTAGAACCTTTTTTTTGTACTCTTTTTTCGGAACCGATAAACCAATCGAAATGCTGTCGAAAACTACATTTTTCAGCACAAGCAAACATTTTCAGATCCCAATGTCGGAATGTTTTAAACTAGACTATTTTAAGTGGCGCGAATTGTACATATAAATTAGAGCTACTCACGTTTCAACAGACTAATTCAAGAAACATTTGAAACGGTCAGTCATCTTAATTGATACGATTGCAAAGAACAATTACAGCTAAATAAACTCTCGCAGTCTGATTTCTGTCAATTTCACGACCCAAACAATATTTTTTTTTTTATTTCAAAACGTATACATTTACGTTCATCTAATCGACGTTAAAACTTCTCACTACTAACGAGCCGATCGATCTTCCTCGATTGCCCTACATCGAGAAAATGTCATCGAGCACTTCAATCCGCAAAAAGCACGGTGATGTTTGATTATCGGCAATAAAATGCGAAATTGGTCATTCGAGTGACGTTGATTAGTATGGCTAATTGTGTTTGTATGTGACGGACGTATCCAGTTACGTGATTTTACTGACGTGAAGGTCATTTTCCGTTTTTTTTTTGTCTTTGGGTGGTCTGTACGTGATTACCGTTATCGGCTTCAAAGAAGGTTACGCTGAAAGATGTATTTACTTGGGTTTTTAACGAGTCGATGTTGCATCGCCTTGAGTGTGTAAAAGTGATGACCTATTTTTGAACTTTGCGTTAAAGATTATAGCAAAATTAATGATGTGGTTTTGTACGAAAATGGCATTTCATATTGATTTAATTAGTAATGTATAGTATAAATGAT
The DNA here is from genome assembly GCA_028571205.2 of Hydropsyche betteni. NCBI lineage: Eukaryota > Metazoa > Arthropoda > Insecta > Trichoptera > Hydropsychidae > Hydropsyche > Hydropsyche betteni. Next base: position 6,763,618 of record JAOXNN020000006.1, read on the forward strand.
GATCGATTTGTTTGATGTTGGGTAAAGTGAAAATGATTTCCAATATTATTGTAATTATTTTGTTTTTTTATGATTGTATGAATTTATATACTTTTTTTTAATATTATATTTAATTCAAAATATTTTTGATGTTCTTACTTAAAGTTTACACATTATGTTCATCCACAATTAATTTAGCGTGTATAGATTTGCTTTTTTTATATTGTATTTGGACGCGAACGATTTATTGTAATTATTGGTTAATTATTATTAATTGTTGGTTAGTTATTATTGGTTAATATTACTATGACGTTTACTTTATTTTTTATATTTTAATGATTAATTTATTATTTTTAGTAGGAGTATTATTTCGAGTTTTAGGAACATAATTGATTGGTTAAAAGTAGTTTACAGCAACCATTAAAATACGCACAGTTTTTTTTTAAATTATAAAAAAATTGCCGCTTAATTTGAATACAACCCTATCAAAATCATCAAATTATATTACTTTTTTTCTACAACTTCGACATGTTTTATTTTATTTTAGCAAACTGTGATAATGGTGAAATAGTAAACTTTCCCTCTTTCAATTCAAAAGTTATTTTAATTAACGAATACATATTGCATTTAATTATAAATAATGGAAGTACAAATTAAAGTGGCACATGTAGAATATACTTAATTTCAAAATAGAATAGTAAACTATGCAATTATTATTATAGTCGAAAATATAAGGTCACCCGAAATAGTCACGCTACATTCCCCATTCCTAATTTAACGCGAACGTTCAATAATAAAGGGTCTTTCAATAAGGATGCTTGAAATTTGCTAAGTTATAGCAGCCATATTGTTAAAGTGACATCTGTTAAATTTGTTGACAATCATTTGGTTGTGTACGACAAATCACCATGAAAGGTTATAGCGTTGAACAACGTATGCAAATCATCAAATTTTATTATCAAAGTCAGTGAAGGGTCCTTCAATACGGACGCTCGATTTTAAATTTTAAAATGTAAATAAAACAAGTTGATTGTGAGATTTCCATTCATTTTTTTTTTTCATTTGAAAGTATATTAAAATATAATTTCCACACTTAATATATATTCCACACATAATGCCTTAAAAGGCATTAAGTGTGGAATATAACGTCGCTCAAATGTCCACCGCGATTTTGCTTAGTTGTACGT
>JAOXNN020000006.1:6764883-6788842 GCA_028571205.2 Hydropsyche betteni
AAAATAAATAAATCAATTAATTTTCATAGAGCACGAGAGATGTCACTAATAAATTTAAATAATTTGAATAAAATAAATAAAATATAATTAAATATTCAAATCGGGTACGGGAATCGACTTTAAAATCATCAAATATTTTCACTTTTATCGTTTTCTGTTTCTTTACAAAATTCATTATATTTTTTTTATTTTAATTTGAAAAAATTGACATTACATTGTGTTATCAATATATTATATTTATTCAAACTTTTCATTTGGACAATCAATCATTTTATTCTGGCCGTTTTTGATTAAAATTCGGACCAAAACATGATTAAAATTCTGACCATTTAATTTTTTGCCAAAAAATGATCAGTTATTTTCTTTGAAGCGTGTTGTTTCGGAACCGTGTAAAAGAGTTTTGAGTATATATTTATATCTATCATTATTGGTATTATAAATTTAACGCAATTAGATCAGCATATGTTTCTGGACATGTTTCATAAATATTTGATTAACGTGAGTCATCAGTATTACTCATAAAACGCATTATTCGAGCGTTATTCATTAAAAAAAATACTTGCGTCGTGGACGTAGCAAAATCTTCCGTAATTCGGTAACTTAAATGAGGAAGGATTCAATTTTGGAAGGATCCATTAGAATTGACCCACATGCGATTTGCTGAAACAGCATTTGTGCGAAAACACAAATGTAGCGCGGATCCAGTTCGTCTTCCCGTGTAATTTGAATCCTTGCATGTTTTATGCATGACACAAAGGGTTGAGTTTATTAATCCTGCCGACGGTTAGAAATTAGTGTCGGCTTTAAAATGCATAAATTCTACCGAAAATTATTTTTTTATTAAAAAAAAACTTCCATTTTGATCTTGGCTGACCTCTGCTTTATGTTTCGTGCGGATATTCTAGTCGTTGATTAAATTAATTAATCAACGCCTTATACGATTAACTATAGTTAGGTTAGTTGGCGGAAGGTCACGGCTTATGTTTGTAGAAACGATCCCTCGGTAAAAGTATAATATTTCGCGGATTTTCCGACATATTTGCGAAATAATTTCAGTATTCGGCGGTGGTACTTGTGCGTATTTTCGCGTTGGGAAACGCTAGATCGGATGTGCGGTTTAATTAAATACGACCACTCAAAAGTGTATGTAACTTTATTATAGATGGGTATTCGTATGATATAACGGACATATTGAATTCTTTCCGGTCGTTCGTGTGTTCCGTTTGGGATTTTTCATTATCGAATGACGAGTCCCGTGCGGTTTTCAAAGCTAGATATGAGAATTTTTGAAAATTTTATCATGAATATTACTTTTCGTATTATTCATTTCTGATATTACAATTTCATATAAACGAGGGAAGAGAAAATTTCAATTATACACGATTTCGTTTACTTGAAATTCAAATCAATGATAAATTTATTATCATATAACTTGGTCAAATGATCTGTTAAGTTCAACCAGTAGACGGATGCAATCGATAAAAAATACAATAGCTTTGATATTTAATTCTGAAGGTGATCTTCATCGAGATATTTACATTCAAAAAAATAAAAGCAATTTTTATTATAATATATTGCAAAGACCATGTTTCATGAAAAACGACTTATATTTAAATTACAAATGTAGATAATAATAATAATGATATTGATTAACAAAACGTACAAAATATCACCGATTTTTATGTATAATATAAGATCTTCTTACATAAATTAATTAGATAGAATCTATTATTTACTCGTTTGCTAGTAAATGTATTTCGATTCAAACATGAAAATATTATATTTAACACTTCCACTAATGTTAAAATTTTGTTGAAAATTGATTAAAACTATGCACCAAAAATTATAATATTTATTAAGGGAATTTTTTGCATTTTTATGCCAGATTATAAAATTTGAAAAACCCATACATTCTTCATCAAATGAATGACCAAACGTAATTTTATATTCCTTCATGAATTATTTATTAATGATTTGGGAAAAATTACTGCTTAGTAAAAATTCAAAAATATCATTTTCCAAAAAAGGAAGACAATTGATCAGTTTAGTCTATGTCAATATCCAATACACGCAAATTTATTTTTATACGGGGGATATGTTCCAGAGACTTATCGTGTAAAAAATGTATAGTAAACGTATAATAATTGAAGATAAGTTCCATCAGATAGAACATCGTTCGAAATACACTTCACAAAAAATGTAGCAAAATTTCGCCATGTGAAATCATCAAAAAAGCATCGTGAATTTTCATTTAATAATTGTTATTATATACTGGTTTGCTCCAGATTTTACCATTATGGCATAATATTTTTTTTTTGTAAAGCTGGAGTTACGCTATATGTTAAATTTAAATTTGCACCCTGTATACAAATGATCAGTTGTCAAATCATGTTTTTGTATCCAGTATAAAGCGTAGTGAAGTTATTATAAAACAACAGTATTCATTTTCGGTCTTAATACCAGAATGAAAAAGATACGTTCAGAAAATTTCACAGAAAAAAACCTTCTCTGCCCAAACCATTCGTTCGTTTAATAATAATGACATTTGACTGAGACATGCAACACTAAATAAACGCGTTTAGTTTTACTGACAGAAATGCGGCCTTTGTCCAACCCCGTGCGTTTATTTTTTCTAAAAGAAAACTGGAAGTAAAAGTCATAGCATTTCAAAATAATACAGTAAACCCCCCTAAAACGTCCCTCCTTATAACATTCAAATTCAATTTTTTTTTTTGAATTTTTAAAATGCATTTTAAACAAGCAGTCAACACTTAAAAATGTCCAATAAAATAAAAATTGAAAAACCTTAACCCCCTATAACGTGGAATCTATATTGATATTGTAGGGGGGTTTACTGTATAGATCACGTGATACAAATCCACACGATTTTCCAGTTGGCAATTTATATCCAGGGCACCAACTTAAATTTAACATTCAGCTTTACCTTTTTTTTACTCATTTAACATGTTCTACCCAGGCCTTATCGTCGATTTCCCAATTAATCAACATTATCCCGCAACGTTACAATTCTTTATCGTCTGAACCTCCAGCCGTGTTAAAATGGAACGATTCAGCGCTGGATTCGATTTCGGCACTCCGCGGGCCCAAACCTTTTCGCTACAAGCAAACCTAAAGAACAGGAAAAAGCCTTCACCGTTTGAGAACCACCGACATATCAAAGAGCCGAAAATCCCCCCATTCCTCAACCACTTTGCCTACGTGTACGAACGCAGGTCGTCCCTCGGGGCCGGAAATTCCGGACGCGTCTCTTCGGCGTTTCGTCATGCGAACTTTCCCATGGCCCCCATGCTTCCCATGGACTGAGGATATGTGGCCAAGCCTGCCCTGGATCATGGGACAAGCACCCGGGCCCTTGGCCCGAACATGATTAATCTTCAAAGGTCGAACGCGGTGACAAATTCGCGCTCGTATCGAACAACGATATGAAAAAAGGGGATGTTATAAATATATGGTGCGTGTGAGTGATGTGCTTATTTTTTTGGGGTTGTATCATTTTTTATGAGGGATCGATCGTTTTGATGGCCGTGGAAGAAAGTGTGGTGTTTCGATTGTGATTCGTTGTAATGTGCATGTGTTTTCGTTCGATGAGTTATGAATTACAATAAAAAGGGTTTTCGATATCGCAAAATATGATAGTCATGTTTCGAATTCATATTTCGATGGATCAATCATTTTGTTGGTGTGGAATTTCTATTGTGATTCATCGCTATGTGCGTATGTTTTCGTTATATGAGTTATGAGTTTAAAAAAAGAAATTTCGCTATCGCGAAATATAAAAAATAATGTTGTTTTATTCATATTCATATTTCATAATTGAAACTAGTGCGTCGTGTCATATTTTTTAAAAATATAAAAATGCAAAGTGATTATAACTTCTTTTCATAAGTGTATGATCGAAAAAAATATTCAGAATATCCATGCGTTTTCATTCGATAAGTTATAAATTAAAAAAAAAAGGATTTTCGCTATCGCAAAAAATGAAAGATTAAAATTGTATCTTTCACGATCATATTTCGCACTAATCACAACTGTAACTAGTGTGTCATATCGTATTATATTTGTCATATAAACGTAAAGATGCAAAATGATTAATACTTTCATTCATAAATGCATGATCGAAAAAATGATTCATGATATGCATGCATTATCTTTAGTGAGTTATGAGTTTTAAAAAAAATTTCGTTACCACGACAATTTTTAAAGGTACAACCGTAATTAGTGCGTCATATTATATTGTATGAATCATAAAAACAAAAAGACCAATATTTTCATTCATGAATACACGATCGAAAAAAATATAAATTATTATTCATCCAAAATAACCTTTTACGCTCCACTTTCGTAAAATTTTAAATTGTAAGAATAAACATTACGCAATTTACACACCCTATCTTTAATACAAGCCAGAACCACTTAGAGTATAAATCACTCTACGCGAGCACGTTTATATCTACGATAACATTAATTTTTAAATTAAATTCGGTATAATCCCCAGATTATGTGGACACGGAACGCTACATAGAGGTCTTTCGTAATTATACGCGTCCATCAAAGGATTCACTCGCCGGGAATATTTGAACCCTTATTGGACACACGTCAAAAGACCACAAACGCTACAAAACGCGTCCTCGGTCCCTTGTACGTCCAAAAAACCACACTTAGTATTTAATAAATTCCTACAGATTACGTCTGACGAAAAGAAAATGTTGCTTTTTACTTATTGTCGGCGCATTCCAATCCGATGTTGACAAAATTGTAACCACTTCGAGTGATTCATGGGCTCGTGTTTTAATCGATCTTTGTGTTCGATGACTTCATTAATGCTAATCGCTTTGGCTCTGACGAATGTTTCATTGTTTTTTTTTTGTGAGAAAACACATGGAGACACATTCGTGATGTTGGTTTACTATCTCACAAAAAAAATTATAAGTTAATCATTGTTCTACTGTAAATATCAAGAAACTGAACATAGATCCGTGGATCATTGCGGATCTGATTTCACAACATAGTCACGATTCCTTTCGTTTTTATTTATAAATCGTGAGCTTTGAAATCTCCATTTTTGCGTAATTTATAATTCCGAACGAAAATATATTTTGTGAATAATTTTCTATATAATGCATTATTTATAGTTTAGTTTGAATCTACACAATCGTTAGATCTTTCATTCAATCGAAACTTGAATTACGTTCCCTGCTTTCAATAAAACACTATTTGATTTATACGCGTTTTAGCAACACTTCATGAATATTATAATGGGAATTTGACATTCAATTTTCCGTTGGGTTTGAATAAATAATATTGTCAGATTCATAATTGTTTTAAAAGAAAAGGCTTTATTTTAACTTGCAAATTTAACTATGACTGTATTAATACATATTTGTATGTATTTTTTTAACTTAATTTAATTAAACTGGCAGGTGTGTACATAGTCAGGGAAAAAGAGTTTTATCTGGAAAATGCTGAAAGCCTTTCTTTTATCCCTAGTTTTAACGGGCAGTCGAGTGAACGCCCGACATACTAAAATTTTCCATAAGTTTTTCTGCACAATTTTCCAACCGTTTTGCCTCGCATCAAATTATGCCTTATTCTTATAAATTTTCAATAGAATAAGCGTACATATTTTCGACCAAACATATAATAATTTAGTCGAATTTTTCTATAGTGCCAGAATATATAAGCGAAGTTTCTTCTCGAATTTCCGTCAAAATAAATCTCAATACTTCATCTGAAAATAACATTCGATCGCTAAACTGCAAAAATGTATTTCTTTTGAGATATTATATACCTTCGCGGATACATACAATGATTTTTCGCTTACTTAATCTAAACGAGTATTTCATTCGAAACGTTTTTTTTTGAACGGAAAGCGCCTTAATTGAAACAAATTTCTTTTTCAGACGTAATCATATTTTTTAGATTCATTTTGAAAATTTATAACGAGCTTAAAAAAACATGATCTACTTACGCGAGCCAGTACAAACTTTTCACGAATATAATGACTTTCCCGATTCGCCGTTACTTTCTTGTATGATGAATTTACCTGAAAAAAACATAACATATTACTATTAATGAAATTTTTTGTATCAACATTTTTGAAATTCATATATATATATATGACCTAAAAACATATCGATTCCTTTTCAGAAGAGTCGTTTATAATCGAACACGTACAAACATAGTAATATTTATGTATTCAAAAGTTATAATTTACACATTCTTGGAGACGGAGATTGAAAAAAAACAATAAAGAATGATGATTATAGTTATGCTTGGCGAAATCATGTCGAGGATTGTTAATCGTGTCGTGATTGATGGTGCATCGTGCATCATTACGAAACTATAATGGCTATGGGTCCTTTGCATAGCCCTTAGGCTGCACATAAATTATTGACTGTCATCATGTCTAAACAATCTCTATGTAAATCAATGATGTGCCAAATTGACGTAGGGAATTTGCAGTAGGGAACGGTGACCTTTGAGCTCGGGCGTATTGTGTACATAATCAGGATTTCGCATCGAAATTTAAATATAATCATTAGAAATTATTTGAGCTATTTTATTTTCAACAACCATATAAAACTTCATCTTCGACATGTAATAAAATCGATTATGTTTCGTCTTAAAAAAATAAGAGTTATTAAAATTTAATGCGATCTCATAAACCTTGTTTCAAACAATCAAATGCAATTGGAAGTATGAAATTTTGTTCAATAAAAATTTTATTACATGTATAATTTAAAATTATACCGTTAACGTGCACCCAAAATAAATGTGTCAATTGTTATGCCCTTCGCTTTACAGAAGTACTTATCATCAAAGAGCAACAATCCGCCCAAGTATCTTTCACTAATTTAACATTGCAAGACGAAAATTATGCGGGCATATAAATGAAACAATTAAATAATTCAACAGCCACACCAAACGGATTGGTGCTGTTTATTGTTAAAGAAATTATTAACGATAGCAAATTCTCGGCAATTTCTCAACATTCTTTCGCCTGTGGTTAGGTTTTCCCGCAAATGCGGTCAAAAATCTACAACAATGATTATTTGTAATTACTGTATGGGAAAATTAATATCCATATTCAAATTTAAACAATTCAAATGACTGAAAACTAATCGACCCGAACGAATCTAATTCGATCGATAATATTTACTTTTATTTATTCAAAACTACCACATTCGACATAATATTTATCCAATTATCCATCAATACTCTGCATAATTATCAAAATTATTCTACAAAACATTTATTTATCTTATATTATATTTGTGCGAATGTTTGTCTACCAATAGTGGGCTCGTGTAAATATTGTATTGGGGTCAAAACGACCCCAGTTCAACATTATCGCTTGAACAAATATTTGAATAGTTCGTTTTGTCCATGGTCAGTCTATTTCGATCCGATTGAATGTCTAATTAAGCGTTTTTCAAATATAAATATGTTTGTTTTTATGTCTCGAATGATCCTGTTTCGATGCGTAATTAAATTGACGTATTAATTTATGAGTATTTGGATTATTTGTGGTTAAATTTAAATTAGATTAATTGTAAAGGTCATAAATAATAATTATGAATCGTTTAATAAAATTACAAACCAGATTAGTCAGATTATTATATTTGAAAAATACATTATTGTTTTTTTTATCAATTAGTCAGTCGATGGATTATTTTTATATTATATTTATCATTTGACAAATACACATGATTGAATGAATAATCTATTATTAAGGTTTCAAAAGATGACAATCTTTCCGAAAAGATTCGACAGATTAACTGCTCATTACCTATGGCATCCTTTTCGAAAGACAATCATTTTTAATTTTTACGTATTCTTAAGAGATGGTCAACAACAGGTACATGGTCCATCATTGGTTTAGTTACCCTTATAATTATATCCACTAAGATTTATCAGACAGACAAATCAATTTTCGTGCAAAAATCCTTGAAACAAACATTCACCAATCTAGGATTCGCACCGCCAACCAAAATAGTCCAAAGTCTCGATATACGAAATCGAAATAGAAATGCTTTTGCAAAATCTGTTGGGAAAAGTGTCGTAACATAAAACGAAAGCAACTCTTGTACGTACGACTTAACGTTTCTGGAGATTTTCCAGCGTCGTATTTACATACGGACGTTTATGCAAATGAGGTTTTTCCTCCCCAAAGCTTTCATGCCGACTTTCTATCGTTATTATATATTATTTAAATGTTATTCTGTACGCACCATATATGAAATATAATGTTTAATCAGATTTTGAAAAGTTTGTTCGATTTGAAATTCCTGAAAATGGGTTCCATGTGATTTTTTTAAGCAAAGTTTGTAAAACGTTACTATTGTGTACATACTGTTGAACCCATTAAATTAAAATGAACTATTTTTGTAAATAATACGTAAATTTACAAATCAAAAACATACTATGCATGTTTGTTGATACGTGAATTTTGTTTACTTTCATTCATATTATATTTATGTTAACAATTCTGAAAATGCAACCAAACCGCACATTCTCTTAATATGAAATCACACATTTGCGTCTATTAATATACAAATTTTGGCGAATATTCTAATAATAATTAGAAAACAATCGTATCCATCTTCAAAATAAATTACATCACCATACCATTTTAATTGTAACAATTTTCGTACATTGTAAAGTTACTTTGTGACGGATAAAATCGACAAAATAGATCATAGATCATCTCTATATAATTAATGGTACTCTGTATTTTTCGCTCTACTTAACATTGTCGATTGTCACCACTCATTACTTGATGATCCATAAATTCTGAATTGCTAATCATTGAATGACGTCATGACTCGTCATGGTTAAATCCAAGGATACCATCTGCATCTTTTGAATACATCATCGGAAATACTATTGTTAATCGTGTCACTGATATCATCTAAAAGTGATATTAGTAAGAAATCCCACCTTTGAACGTGTTAAAAGCTTTCGATCGACTCCGTTTATTCAATAGAATGATTAACGTCATTTTATTTTATGACCATGGTTCTACGAAAATTCCATTTAAAGTTAAAATCAATACATGTAATTAAAAAAATGAAATTTTAGATAAGATTTATATCAAAATATTATATTTTTATTATAATAAAAATAAATCTGGATAAATATTTAGAACGAATATATATATTTTTATACACACTTTTGTTATTCATAAAAATAATTTTAAAATATACTAAATATTTATATAAGTATTTTATTTTTTTCAAACTGTTGTTTATATAAATTATAAATTAATTTAGTATCAAACGATGAGTTTCAAAATTAAAATTACTCATTCGTTAATCATAGGTTTAGATATTAAGAACACACCCTTATAACCTTTGATAATACGTTTGAATAAATTATTCATATCTTAGCAAACTTTAAGAACGTCATTTCTTATTCATATTGTAATTTTAGTTTCAGCTCTAACAATCGAATTTAACATTCAAATGAACTTCATATCGATATTGTCGCTTTTCAAATGGACATAAAATATGCAAATCAAAATTATAATTATAATAATAGGTCGTTAATTATCAATATATTATAATATTTATATGTCACTTGTTTGCATCTAATTGAAATATCCTAATGTCAGATTTTGGATAACCTTTAAAACAAATGATTAAATCTGACTAATTAAACTGATTTATTTAATTTGCGACAAGTTTAGGTCACTTGCAGTTATGTTTCTGTGAAGTAAAACCACAACTGTAATGAAATAATAACTAACGTCATTAAGGTTTTTTGTTATTATTGAATTCATAGTACACTTATAAGGAAGGTTAAAAATTACCGTATTTTTTTTATTTTTCGGTGAAATTTTACATTGTTGGAAAATTTCATTTCCCTATTCATGAAAATCAAAATATGCTGTTTATTTTCTTATCAGTTATATTGTTATTGTACATATGAATCAATTTGAATTTGAGAAACCTGTCGAAGATAACGTTCAACAATACGAATTTGATAAAGAAAATTTCTTCGAAACGAATAATTCATAATCATTGGCGCCAATGATAACAATACTGTAAAGATAATAAATCTTATTTACTTTAAACTTGATACGATTCATAAAACTCAACAAATTATAGTTAAATTTGATCATTTTTCCTTCATGAACGAATTTCTCTGAACACCCATTCTTCAACAAAGAAATCATTGATAATTTTTTTAACACCATACATATGGCATATCACGATCGAGCACATTCAAAATGATATCTTCAAGCTTATTATAAAAAACACGACAGATCCTTTCTATGATTGAAATCTCAACATGACAAACGATCAACAATGCAGTTGACATTATTAACCGACACTTATATTTAGAAATCACGCAAAACATCGTACCCTGAGAACAATGGCGCGAATTTGCATTGACGTCCATTGAGCATTATCAACATTGCGACCGTTTGAAGTTCAGTTTCGCGCCATTGCGAATTGCATCGTGCCGTTGTACTCGTATTTTAGACGGGATGATTCATGTGTGATCCACATTACCGACATGTGACCGTCATTGGATAGTGTGCGAGAAAAATAAACTGTGGTAATTCCAGTTTCGTCAATGCGTGTGGGACAGCGTAAATACATGTGTGCATTTTGTGATTACCATGTTTGGGTATTCGCGATTTTTACGTTTCGATAATCAACGACAGCGACTTTCTTTTGGTTTGCGGTGATTTTTTTTTTTAATTGGGTTTTTCTCAAATGTATAATTATATATTGCTTTAAAGGTACTTTGAAGGTTTCTTTATTTATTCTGATCGGCATTTTTCAATAATTACACATGAGTTTTATACATTACAGTTATTTTTTACTAAATTTTATATTTTTTAAATATTTTTATTTTTAAAATTAATTAACGTATGGTACTTTTTAAAACAATCTTCTGGGTGCAAAATGACCGTTGATTTCAGACATATTTAGAGCAAAAAACCTTTTTGAGAGTTGAAACAATTAATTAAAATAAATATATACAGAAAAATAGCTAATAAATTTCGTGTTTTGATCGAACTGTAGCCTGTCAGAATATGCAAGGTACATCGCCTTGACGGTTAATGGATATTTTTTTATTTTACGTATTATTATAGTGTTTATTTTTTCATTATATCGGCAGAGATGATGAAACTCGATTTTTGAGAATTTAAATTATATTTTGATCAAATTTTATAGAGAATGAAGGTGTAGTGCTTTTTAAAATTTCGGATAAAAATGTTGAATTTGACTCGACACGGAGTTGTGGGAAAGAAACGGTTGTCGAGTCACACTCGACACGGAATGCAAAAAGTTAAATTAATCTTTCTTCTTCTTCTTTTTTTTCTTTTCTTCTTTACCCTTGTATTATATATAAAAATGAATCGCCATTTGGTGTCTCGCCAAAACTCGAAAACCGCTTGACTGATTTGGATTTTTTTTATTTTTTTTTGTTCGCTTTAACTAAAGGGTAGTTTACAAAGAAAAATAATAGGGAAATTCTTACAGGAAAGCTATAAAATAATATAAGTAATTTTGTATAACAGATTTTCTTTTGACGACAGATCTATATGCGAAAACGATTGGACGAAAGCAAGACATGACAAAAACGGGACAGTCCCGGTGAAAACGGGACGTATGGTCAGCTTAGTTTTAGCGAAACTAACGAACAGCGATTGTAGGTGATACGAAGTTCACCGGGTCAGCTAGTTATTTATAAAAATATACACACATTATTATTGACCTAAAACTGAAATGCTGGATATGTTCCTACAAAATTTTTATATTTTATACTGCCGAGAATTTATTTGTATATTTTATCGAACTTACAATTAACCTATTTCTGAGATTTTGAAATGATTCCAGTTAAAACATTTTACATAGGATACCAAAATACATGTTACAGCCGTTTAACTAAATATTCAATATTTGAATAATAAAAAGGCGAGTTTGATATTTACATTTGGTTTGTTTTATAAATGCTTATCATATAATATATCAAATGTTATTTAAAAAAATGCAAAAATAAACCGAAATTTTTAAATAACAACAAAGTATACAAATTTTAAGTATTCATAAATTCAAAACGTTATTCATACACTTAAAATTTACTTGTACCATTTTAAGCCATAATTTACATTTACCAATCCACTAATTTCAAACATAAATATAATATTTAAACAAATACGGATGCTGTTGATGTCGATTCAACTTCTAGAAAAAACGTCACAATTTACTGTTTTACGAAATAATCTCTAGCGTGCGTAAATATGTATATTTCCCGGTATTATTTTCAAAGATACTTTGTTATAATCATTACAATGAAAAAATATTAAAAAAATTTCATTGCTGAATTTGATTCATTTTTGTTTTTAAGAAAAAACTCGAAAACGTTTCTAACCTATAATATTTTATGAAATTCAATACGGTTTTTACTAATAATTTTTTTTTAATATTATTTATTCTATATTATTTAATCTTTTGCGAAAGAACAATTTTATTAGTTAAAAAAACAATCGTTATTAAAATGAATTACAAGACTGAGTATACGTGCTGCATTGCATGTAATTTAAAGTATACGAAAAGTGAAATTAAATGCATGTTTTTCCATGTTTACTAATTCCACAAAATAAATAAAAAAACCCACGACCAATTACATTGGTTAAAAAAAACTCCCAGGTAGTCAAATTGAATCAACTTGATATATTTATACTTATATCCAATTCAAAATCATATTCTCCGATTTTGAAAACTCTGGAGATCTTTCGAAAAACACCCAAAATGATTCAGCCATCCTCGGAAAGACCGATCCGTCAAAAAATACCTCTAAACCGGTCCCGATTGTGTCCGAAGACCAAACGCGAATCCTCAGAACCACACCTCCATCGACCCATCTCCGAATTTGCGGAAACCAAAAGAAAACATCGAAAAAAACGCCTCCGAGGACTTTGACCGTCGCACGCCAAGTAATCCTTCGTATTTTCCACGAATTTCACAGAATGCGAATACCACTTTTACGTCACCGATGACGACGATCACCACGAAGGTGTTGTTGTGTGCGAAAGATAAGGCAAACATTTTCATATATATATGCACGGCTGCGAACGAATCGGTCATCATTCGCAGCTTGTACTGCAAAGCGAGTAGTGGTCCTTTTCCGATCCGATTTGGCGTATTATTTGTTGTGATAACACTTTCAATAGACGCAGTACTGAAAATATTCATATTCGAAGCTTTATTTCGAGCTAAGTAAGTGAGTACTTTTTTTGAAGTTCGTTTGAATATGTTGAGTTTTGTAAACAGCAAAATCGTCCGCAGTTTCTGCTCGGTTTGTTGTCGTTTGCGAGTTCAACATGTCGGAAAGGCGTCGTTTGAATTTTGAACGAAGTCGACTTTTTGCACGTTTTGTCGTAATACGGCAAAAACGTTTTATCAGAGCGTTCGCCAAACAAAGCGAATTACCGCTGTCTAATGCTGCACATTGTATTTACATTTTGTACGTATAAATTAGGCTTTATCTGAGCCTCGCGAAATTTTCATGACCTGAACATGGGGATAACATTAAAAATTAGCAACGATTTTCGTGATTAGATTTCATAATTAATAATTAAAGTCTCGAAACTTTCATTTGGTTTAAATCTTTTATTTTTTTTCAATAGCTAATTTTATATACATTTCACAATCTTGTCGCTTTACATACGACATCTACTTACATAAAGTACGTTTAAAAGGCACGTGGTATCTAGAGTAGGTCAACCGTCGTAAAATTCCATTAGGAACACTTTGTATGGAAATAGGTGCGGTGAAAGAGTCGCAACAATAATTTAATCAGTGTGGAATTAGGCGAAACCTGAAAGTGGTCTGAAATGTAGAAGGCGACACTACATATTCTCTATATATGTATGTGAGAATTCCGACATTTGCATATTCTGAATGCTTCCATAAAACTGTTAGATTACAATGGGTCTAATTCGATGATTGCTTTTCTGATGTAATCGTTATTACTGTAGATAAAAATGTCTGTTTCGATTTTGAGACCTTCGTTTTCATTTTTGCGTTAACTTAGTGATAGTTAAAAGATAAATATTTGAGTTTGACGGATCATACAAATAAAGAAGCATTTTTTTTTACGAACTTCCTTTTATAATATGTACGAAAAACCTTGAGGATTTTCAAGTGTGTATGAAAATAATACGATTTTCCTCGAATACGACTTCTAATTTTTAAATTCCATAGAATATGAAACTTTTGGTAACGATGATCTTTACGAAATATTAAAAATGCATATTTGCCCTTCCTGAAACAAATTATGGGTCTATGATAATCGCTATCTGGAAAATTGCCCATATCTAGAACCTTCTCACGAATATCGCTATCCGAAAGAGCAGTCTGACGAAAATATATCTCACAGGATATTTCTCTTTAAAAAATATCTCTCAAAAGAATATTCTCCTCCGTAATTTGAAAATATACAGATATCATCCTAAGGTTAAGCCTAAGAAGATTTAATGGATTTTGTGAAAGCGTTATATAATTTCAAGTATGTTAATGACACCTGAAACATATCAATACACTTTTGATGATAAAATTTTCGCGAGTATCTAATTTTTGTAACATCTAAATATAATTCATAATTATTCTTAATTTCAAAGCATTTTTGAAAAAAATATTGTGAGGGATATATTTTCAAATTTTTAAATGGTTCTCGATGCGGGAAATTTTCCAGATAACGATTATCACCTATACTAAATTATTAGTAGTTTGAATTTTTGCGATATCTTATACAGATCAATATAAACAATCACAAAAACAGTATCCCTGTAACAATTGGTCATTTTCAATCTCTCTCAGTTTCGGTTCATTTCTGGACCCTTTCCCACAAATTGTTTATTCCACTCAGGATATGACGAGTCCTCAGGACTCGAAATGCGAAATTAGACGACGAAATGGACCCGGTCACGTTTCGCGCTTCGAAACTCGACATTCATAGTCAACCAACCCGGACCAATTTTAATTTTTTCCACGGTCCGTTTGTTTTTTGGGTGCGAGGCTGTTTTTCACCACCAAATGAGTTTTGTGATGACAAACAATACGGACATTGAGGCTACTTATTCATTCCGATGAATCAACTGTAACTGTGTGTGAAAATTAGACGAGGCTGTAACGAGTGTGAATTATTAAAGTTTCGAAAAAGACAAATTAATTAATTATTTTTTTATTTTGTTTCAGAAATGTCGAAAAACATATATTTGCACCTTTTCGTTGCGTTGTTGGTGTTGGACTGGAGCTACGCATTTACCAGTCGCTTATTAGAAGAACATGAGCGTCACATACCAGAAAAGCATCATGCAATCAGAAGACATGCATCGAGACGCAATAACCGTTACCTGGACGGAGATTTGAAAGCTGAGCCTTCGTCAACAGTTCATCGATACGTACGTAAAGAACCCGCCAGTGAAATGATTCAAGATAACATTCAGGAAGTCTTCAACCTCGAGGGAAATTCTGAAGGAAATCGTCAAGTCGTCAAGCGCGAATCTTCTGGACCGACCTTTCACCAGAGCAACGCAGTTCCTGGGTCCTTCATCAACAACCACTTTCATCAATATCCAACGTATCAACAACCTCAGCAACCCCAGCAATATCCAACGTATCAACAACCTCAGCAATATCCAGTGTATCAACCTCAACCAATTCAGCAATTACCGTATTATCCTTACGGCTTCGGGTTAGCACCAATTATTATATGTTTATGCTGTAATCAACCAACAACAGTTTCTCAAACTAATACAAATTCTAATAATGGCAGCGGAGTGAATGTGGCAGACCGTTTCGATGGTGAAAATGAGTATGATCAATATTTCAACACTACCACAGGAATTTCTTTAGAAAAGATCCCTCCGAAAAGAAATGATAGTCGTCCACCACCACCCATTGCTCATGGCGTTGAATCTAACGCCATAGTGCCACCATATTACCCACTTCAACCAGCTCAAACATCGAGACCTATATTTGAACTGACTTCCACCACGACCAGACCTGTTACTCGACGACCTCAAAGTCAGATGTCCCCGAACCAGTCTGATCAGAATCGGAGACCATCTGGACAAAGACCTCAGAGACCAATTACTCAAAGACCACCAGCGTCTAGCAATTCTCAAGGAAAAGCAAATCGCACAAACTGTGCTATTGCTATTTTAAGATGTTGCTCAAATAACGCATACAACGAGAGATGTTTTTCCAGCTTAGGGTGCCCAGGACCTTTCTTTGACAACCCTTGCACCTCAGATTTGGCCTTAGAAGCCAGCAAGTTCCTCAACTCTGATTCTGTTTTCTTCTCCAATTGAGTTTTTTGGAAATTGTGTAGAGTGAATTAGATTTTTTCTCATTGTGTTTTCAAGATTTTGAGAAAGAAAGCAGTTGATTGACGATGCTATAGTGTTGCTGTGATATTAGTGCTTTCTTGAGTGTTTTACGTGTGAGACCTGATCGAATTTTGTGAATTCGATGAATACATAACTTACTATAAGAATAGATTTAATAATTTCGTTATCATAATTTAACTTTTGTCAACGAATATGTTATGAATAAGATAATTTCTTCTTTGGTGAATAATAAATCACATCAAAGAAGACTGTCTCGAATATTAAAATGCTGCTATAGTTTCAGTTGTAGTAAAATACTACAACCTAAATTGATGGTGATACTTTGTCAAAAACTTATTTGTTTGATAACTACGATATTATTTATATTATAATTATATGTTCCTGCTGCATTTTATTTAACTTGTTTTTCAAGATAATACTTAGATTTATTATGTAACATTTGATCAATGATGTGACAATGTGTTTTGTCACAAATAAGTCAATTTGTTGTTTGTAATACGAAAAGTCGATCAATGTAATTGATTTATGGTGTTGTTGACACTTTGAATCAAAAATCAAATGATTTTCATTCGTTATCACAAACGAAACGTAACTTTTTTTAAATATCATTGATTTAGTCGTTAACTATGTGTCATTTCGTTTATTTTTTGTGAGAAACATTTTACTGTAGCCTGTATTTATTATGACAATAACTGCCAAACGTTATAATGTTTTGAAAAATATTTATGTTTATTTATGTAATATTCACTAACAAAATGTTTTGGAAAAAAGTATATATTTTTTTTATTCAGTGTTTCAGACGAAAAAAATATTTTTATTATATATTAGAAAATTATTTCGTATTTGCTTGATATAAATATTTATTTTATAGACATTCGTTTAATTTTTTTTGAGAATTTAAAACTAATAAATAGTGAAAAAATTATAAATGTCTTTGATATTTTCACAAGGATCGTTTTCATTATTGACTAGGTAAGAAATCAAAAAAAAATTCATGGAAAATCCATCTTCATGCTTCCTTATAAGCAAAAACATAATCGAACTAAACACATATTATATAATAATAAGGCTTTAAAGTTACTCATTCGATCCAATACCATGAACGAGTTCTGAATCAATCAAAAGAGCTCTACACATAAAAAAACCCTAAAATTGGAAACAAATAAAGTTCTCACAGAACCATAAAATTTCATCGAAATAAACGACAACCAATAATTCAAACCTTCACATTCTGAACATTTCAAAAACCGTCAATTCCACAAAACAAGTAGACAATCGCAATCGGGTCCGAAACGTGTAATTCGACGCGAACATATTCCCGAAATTTGTTTTCCGTCGTCGACGCCACCTTTTATTTACCCAAAAAGAGGCTCGTCCTTATCAGGATTCGGCAAACACGTTTATGCCGCGCCGAGAACGAAAATCTCAGCTTTGTGAAACCCCAAAAGCTCGGGGTCTGGAAGGCAAAGGGGGACGGAAGTGTGCAAACAGTGAAGGCCACACCGAGGTGCGAAAGCTCGACCGTGAATACGTTTCTGTTCGAGTTGTTTGTTGAGTTCAAGGATTTTTTAATTAAAGTATACATATATTAAATAATGTTGAGCTGAATGATATTTGTTTAGAAAGCACAAAACAATATAATCTAATATTGATACGTTTAGAATTTTATGGTTCTTGTATGAAAATATAGAGTGGCCACTGAAAGATTGTACTAGGGTACAAAAATAAAACTAAAAGACTAAATTATTTAACTGTTTATATTTGTATTTAACTCTTTGTATTTCCCTGAAATTTTCAGTATGCCAAAATCAGCGATTTTTTATATTAATATACTCATTTAAAGTAAAATGGTTATCTACATCATATCAATTGATGTTGAATAATTTTTTCTGAATTTTAATAATTAATCTTTCATCGAAATAAAAAAAACCACAGTGAGTTCTTTTCATTGATGGGTATCATACGTAACCATTTTAATCTCCAAGGGCTTATAACATCTCAAAAATTAACAACTTATCAGTTTTCAAAACCTTTTAATTTTTCAGTGGCCACGTACAATAATTGAAACGAAAATTTCCTTTCGAATCAATTACACAACACACAAACCAAATACGAGAAACTTACCGAAAGCTAAAAACAACACGCACACATCACAATTACCAATAATTTTTCCAGGAACGAGAATCCTGAAACTTTGCGACCCTCGCACAATATACGCGGCACGTGAGTATGGTAAAAGTACAAAATTGTAAAAGCCAAGAAGGCGACGGAGCTTTCGAACGAGCTTTAATTGGAATGTACGGTCGACACACAAAGGACGCTTCGAATGTCTTCGTACATGGCTCTTATAACGTGTACGCTTTTGTTCGGATTTTGACTTCAGAAAATGGTGATTCTTCGGGTGATAAATAATGGTGCGGTTGCTTTTGGTTTGAGTCAAGCTTTGGGACATGTGTATCGATTGAATTTACAGTATTTTTAGAAATAGAAACGGGTCGACCGTCTGGCGAAATAAATATTCGGTAAATTAAGATGTGAAGAGGTGGAATGGTATCCAATAAATTATTGTGCAGGGCAGAGAAGACCTTGTGAAAGATGTACATAATTCAAGTGAAGTATTATATTATATTATGATGAGAGTTGTTTGAGGTTGACAGGAATGAAAAATAATCGAACCGATCTTCTCCTAAAAGTAAACCCAATCTTCTTTTTATACGAGGATACGTTTCAGGGACTAGCATCTAAAAAAAAATGTATTACGACATATAAAAACTGGAGATAGGTTTCATCAGTATATTCGAATTAAACTTCTATCCAAACATACTTTATAAAAAATGGGTTATATGAAAAAACTTCGCCATTCAAAAACAGAATTTTTTTATTTAACCATAATTATATACATATAATTATAAAAATATACAGGCCTGCACCAATCTTAACACTGTGGTTATAATAATGCATTATTTTACACCGTGTTGAAATGAAAAAATAATCGGTTCTTCTTTGAACTGTGTTATTTCAAAATCACATAAAAATAGGATTGGGTGTACAAGGTTATGTCGTGATGATGGTAGATTTTAAATATAAATTTTTTGTATGTTAAACTCAAGATCACAATTAAACTAAATAAGCTATAAAAAACAAACTTAAAAAGAATTTAATAAACGCAACATTTTCAAGTTTTTGTGCCAAAATTTTTAAACATCTCATTTTTATAAATAAATCTAAATCTATAAAAAAAAAACAAAATTATATACACAAAAACAAAATTTTAAATACAACCTATTTAATTAAGACAATTTATAATATAAAATAAAAAATATTCGAATCCACTTTTAATCCAACAGCAAAAACCTGATACATCCACAAAAAGCGCAAGATTCTATTCGCCGTTGAAAATAAACAATTAAACCTCCAACTTCGGATTACCATAAGTAATACTATTCCGTTGTTTCCGACGAGACGAACCAAAATCGATATGGAAATATGAAAAGCGGCAAAACCAATTTGCAAAACCGGCACGACGAAACTGACGTACATATTATACACACACACACCATGCTTCTATAGCGGCATTTATATCGACCCGGGAATCGGCCGATTCCAGTTCCCGGGAAGCAAAAGTGCCTTTAAATTCGTTCGAATCTACGAAATCGGATGTAAACTTGGAGGCTGTGCTGCCCGCGTGTGTATGTAGCGAAAGTTGTGGATGTGTGTTTTGGTTAATGGGGTGCTTTATGGGTGTAAAGTTCGGTAATGAAAGCGCTCTGGAGAATAATATTTGATCGAAATTTTCTCGATAATCAATATGGTGAACTGCTTTCGGATATAAGTGTGATATGTTATACGTTATCGTTTCGTTGCGATATTAAATTTCGTTAGTTGTTTCAAAATTAAATTGTGTTGATAAAAAATAAAGAATCATATGGTCGGATGTGATTAGGGTTCCCAAACATTTCGTCGATTCGTCAATTTTTTATTTTTTTTAAATTTCAATTATAAATAATGATGGCATTATAGTAATAATCTTATATTCGCTTTAGCATTTTATTTTGTTTTTTTTATAAATTGATTTTTGTTCAAAGTAAAAAAAATATCGATAGTTTATGTTTATCAAATTGAGAATTTAATGAATACAAAAAATACAATATTACAAAATAAAATCAAAGATTCTTTGGAAAAATTGTCTTTTTATAAAAAATTTACACGAATAATATTCGAGTATTTTATCAATAATTCGAATTATGAATATTCAAAAAAATCTGCAAATAATTTGAATATTAGAATAAGACCCCTAGTTGCAATTTATCGAGCGAAAGAAAGCCGATTAAGTCTGAACAATACGAGAATTGAAAAGAAAATTTTATATTGCTTCATAACAAACTCGCAATTACACTCTGAATGTTTTATATTTCATATATTTGTATAATTCTTTCGAATTCCAATTAAAACCGACATGCAAAGCTAAAAATCCCCTTCTTCAACTAGAAGAAAAAACAATCGACTTAATTATTTTAACAGAAGAAAAGACAGGAAATAAGAATCAAATATTTACAAAAATTAAACCAATTTCGTTTACATAACGAAATTTTCATTTATTCACATTCAATTAGAGCCCATTCATGAAAACATTCATAAAACTAAATATTGCACGACACATAACAAACGTTCAGCTCGTATATTTCAAACCCTGAAGCAAATACGAATCGTCCGTATTTTCCGAAAGCACACATTCCGAATGATTCGTACGTTTTTCGATATTGCCAGTGTGAGCAACATAACAATATTATACGTCATTCTGCGAACTCGCAAACTCACCTCCGCTGCGAATACAACATCAACGCCGCGATATAATTTCGGGAACGTTTACGATCCTGTGTTAATTTTGAACTTTGCCAGAATTTTGGTATCGGTCCCTTCCGTTTTGTGCCCTTTCTAGGGATATAAGCGTCCAAGTTCGAGTGTATAATTAAAATTATGCGATGCGCTAAATTAATTTTATCGCTGCCAATCGGGATTCCGTCGATAGGTTGAATGTTTCAGATTAGATTTTTAAGTTAAATTTTGATTAGTAGGTAGGTGGTTTTGTTTTTTTTAGTATGTTTTTATATAATATGGTTCGTTTAGTGTGAATTCATATGATAAAGTGCGAAAATGTGGTGGTTTTTACTATAAATACATCGTATTTTTCTTATACATACATTTTGGTAGTGTAGTGAAACAAGATGTGGTCATTAGAGTATGAAAATAAGCAAACAATGCTTATATTAGCTAACATAATTCATGTTTATAATATATTATACATATTTGACTTACATAAAATAGATTCAAATTTTTTTGGAATGAATATGTTTTTTATATTATTAATAACTTTAAAATTATATTCAAAAAAATTATAATACGAATGATTAAAAGTTTAACTTGTCAATAAAACTATAAATAAATTGAAAAATCACAATTTGAACTCAATAATTTACATATATCAAACAAAAGATATTATGAAGTAATATCACTTATAAGTGGAACCCTGATTATTCGGACTAAATGGGCATATTGACATGGTCTGGACAGCGAAGAATCTGTAAATTGTTTTTTTGAACAATCTGGATAAAAGAAGTTCTATTATATTACATTTACACTGCATGACATTCACATCGAACCAATAACACTTCTCCCAAACCGAAAACTCGAAAAATCACGATAAAAAAACTTTACCTACCGACCAAACTAAAACTCAAACATACCAAACTTTCCAGATAACAAACTCAAGAAAAAACCCACCCACATATCACATCCCATCTTCAAGACGATTGATCATCTTCCGCAACTAGTGCTCACGTCGCAAAAAAACCCTCTCCCGACAATCCCTCGAATGATCGATGAGTTCAAAGATTCGGCAAAACAAAACACCGCCACGAGGGTTTTACGACAACTCGTCCAAAGGCAATTCGTCCAAACGACAATTTGTCCAACCGACAATTCGTCCAAAAGATGACAGTACTATGTCGGGTTACTTCTAGTTTTATTGGTATCTAAATGTACGCAAACTGTTCTTCTTAATATCTCCAAATGTCGCTTAGCACTATTTACTGCCGATCCCCTCAATTTATCCAAGAAACAATTTGTCCAATCGAATATTCGTCTAAGCGACAATTCGTCCAAAAAAATTATATGAAAAAAATAATTGAGTTGGAAAACCTGCATCTACACATACTCATTTCATGTTCAGTTTGAAGTTTTATTGAAAAATATGTACGCGCAATATAGAGAGGCTACGAAACGTTCTGTTTAAGGCATCAAAATATTAATTTATAGCATTGTAGTACTCACGTATTGATTGAATTCATGGTAGCAGGAAAATTTTGATAATATTGTTTTGATACTTTGTACAGAAAGTTCTGTACCCATTCTCTATTGCACTCACGTAATTTTCAATCAAATTTCAAACTGAAACGAGTATGTGTAGATGCATATGTATGTATCTAAACGAGAAATGCAGGTTTCCCAACTAATTTAATTTTTCTTCGAATTTTTTTGAATTAATTCTCGTTTGGATGAATTGTAGTAATTGTAGACGAATTGTAGTTTAGACGAATTGTCGTTTGGACAAATTGGCGTTCGGAAAAATTGTCGTTTAGACAATTTTTCGTTTGGACAAATTGCCGTTGAGACGATTTTTCGTTTGGACGAATTGTCGTTTGGACGAATTGTCACTAGAACAAATTTTCGATTGGACTAATCGTCATGACACCGCCACAAGGACCTTCCAAGAGCGGTCATCCATCGAAAAAGGACGTCCCGATTGAGAGCTTTTGCTTTTAGCATGTCGTTTCGGAGCCGGAGCGACACGCTCCGACTAATCCACTTTTGTTTGGTTCTGGTTCGAAATGTCTGAATGGTGTTTTGAGCCTGATTGTGAGCCGCGTTCGGAATTTGCCGTGTCCGATCCCATTGCGGTCGGTGTCTGGTTTAATTTTAACGTTTTGGCCGAGTGTTATTGTTATTTTAATGGGTGGGTTTGCGGTGTCATGTTATGTGACGAGTTTGGTGGTTTCGAAATGGGGAATTCGAAAACGATTCAATGATAAGTGTTAGGATGCTTTGAAATTATTTTTACGACGCTTTTAATTGCCTAGTCCAGGAGTCGACGGTTTGTCAAGTGAGAAGAGTCAAGTTATCATGGAAATACGTTTTTGAGAACGTCTTTAATCAATACAATACAACATATGTAATGAGAATCCAACGAACATGACACAAATGAAGGTCGAAAAAGACCATCATAAATACGACATCACGTATAAGATTGGCTAATCCCCTATCCCCTTTATATAATAGCGGATTTCTGTCTGTCTGTCCGTCTCGATGATGTTCGCGAATTTTTTTTCCTTTTTTTCAAATGAACGACCCAAACCACGACTTTTGATGATGATGATGATAATGATGATGGGGATGATGATGATTTTTTTTCCTTCTTTCAAATGAACAACGGGTACAAATTTCGAGTTCACACAATCGGGTTTTCACATTTTATCGTTTTCCGTTTCTTAACAAAACCACAGCCGA
>JAOXNN020000006.1:6812253-6859005 GCA_028571205.2 Hydropsyche betteni
TATATATATATGCACTATAATATATAAAAAGGTTCCATCAGTATATTTGGATACAACTTCCATCCAAATGCACTTTATAAAAAATGTTTGGTGTGGAAAAAATTCGCTATGTACATCAAAAAACATCTCATTTTTTATTTAATAAATTTTTAGTTAAAAATAATAAATTCAAAGTTATCAGATTTTCAATTTAAGATTGAAAAATCTGAATTTTGAAAACTAGAACATTTCAATCTTAATTAAATATGAATTTGTTAGGAAAAACGTTTCTGAATTAAGAAAAGTTAAAATTTCATTTTTGCAAACGAACTATTCCAACATGGACGCTTCTAATTAAACTCGAGAACTACTCCTACATTTCCCTCTTTCTTATTTCGCCACTACTACAAAAACAAAATTAATCATTCAAAAAAAAAAAATCTGAACTAAATTAACTAACAACGCAACCCTAATAAATAAAATCTCGACGACACTCCATCAAACTGAATTTTCGCACACATGTCAGAATTCAATGTGGCGAATTTGCAATTCGTCGGCGAAATTTGCAATCGTTTGTCATCGGTGGGCATTTTGTGGTCACATTAACTGACCGTGGCAATAAATCAGTCTAATTAATTGAAAGCCTGAATGTATGTAACTCGTTTGTGTACGTTTTTGATGTTGCTAAAAATGGCTTTTATGCGTTTTGTTGCCGAGCGCGAATTAAGTTCA
This sequence comes from Hydropsyche betteni, assembly GCA_028571205.2. NCBI lineage: Eukaryota > Metazoa > Arthropoda > Insecta > Trichoptera > Hydropsychidae > Hydropsyche > Hydropsyche betteni. The sequence continues at coordinate 6,812,965 of JAOXNN020000006.1, forward strand.
GTTCAATCGAATTGTAATTAAAAATTTGATTGGTATCAAATGGGTGTTTCGGTTTGTGAATTCATTGGTTCGTTTTCTATAATTTGATCAAAGTGTTGAAGTTTTTTTTTAATTCAGTTTGAATGCAGAATTATGTTTTGCAACCAAATATAAAAATTTGCATTGACGGTTTATTTTTCTTATAAATTCCAATTTGCTTTTAATTTTGAATAATCAGGATAAATAATTTATTAAGTATCTAATAACTTCGATAAGATTCTGAAAGCTATTTTGAATAATTTACTATGCTCTAAAATAATATGAAAATATCTGAAGATCTATTTAAATAAACAAGAAATTTTTCATAATATATTTGTAATTAATAAATATTTTCCAAGATATTTTTCGCAAAACTGATAAAAAACATAATATTTATTTTATATTATAACATTTTAGCATTCCTTACGAAAATTCCATATTTCTTTTTAATAACAAACTTTACTTAAGACAAAACGAAAATAAGGATCGGACAGAGAAGGTTTTTTCCATGATATTTACTGAACGTATTTTATTCTTTCGATAATTCGTATCGAGGATAAGTATTATTATTTTATTTATAATTAAAACACATACTTTTTAAACTATAAATATAAAATATAATAGAATTTTAACGTAATGTAGATACGCTTTACAATTTCAATACAAATCAGCAAATGATAGCTGGATGTTTGTATATATGCTATGCAATGTTATCGAAATGATTCAGGCCAAGAAATGAGCAAAAAGTATGCCTCGTCATCGAAATTATAGTGACATCTATTCTAAAATTACAAAAATTTTTGACAGGTAACATTTTTTCGTAATTTTACAATAAATGTCACTACAACTTCGATAACTACGCAAAACTTTTGCTCGTTGTGCGGACTGGATCATTTCGATAACATATGCATACGTGAATGAGTCATTTTTGCGCCACTCTAACACAAAAATACCATTCTTCGAACAAAAACAATTAAAAAAAAAACACCCGATTGTACCGAAAATCGTGCATCCCCCATAGGAAAAATCGAAAAACTCAAAACTAAAAGATGAATCGACAACAATGACCGATTGCGCATAACGTGAATTTCAATCTCGAAAATGCACACACACACACCAAAGCGACTTTCGAACCCGAAAACGTAATTGGGTGTACCGGGACGATCACGTAAAAGCAATTTATGGCGCGTGTCGGGATTTTCCACGTGAACGTGACCGCCCTCAAACGGGGGGGCCAATTAGTTCGAAAATTCGAAAAATTGATAAACTTCGCAATGTTGGCCGTCTTGGCGCCGTTTTTCCGGTCAGATGGCCGCCATGATTTATTGGCATTGTTTCGCGGATAACGGTTGTTTGGGCGGTCGATAAATTAAATGCAGTCGGGTGTTTTCTGAATGGTACGTAAGGTCATATAACCTGTTTTAATATAACACAATTTCTGTATATGTTGATGATATAATGTGTTATTTTACAATAAAGCGTTTCTTCTTTTTATGCATACATATAATTATACACTTTTTAAATTTTGATACTATGTAAAATTTTATTTTGTAATTTGACGATAAATTTTAAAACTTTGGGTGAAATTAAATTAAGTTATTTATTTATGTTCGAAAAGATTTCTCGAAACTTTCATTCGTTGCTTGACGAAACATGATTATAGAAAAAAATAAAGAATGTATCTAAAATATTAAAAATGAACAATTTTTAATTCAATTGAATATCATATGCATTTAAAAATTTATGTACCCTTTATTGCTGACGTGCTTTTTTTTAATTCAAGAAGTTTTTTTAATTTTTTTGGTTTCAAAGATATTTTTGTTTAAAGTAATAGAGAGATCCATGCAAATAATAGAGTAATAAATTGATCTTATCGATAACTTACAGAACATAAATATTATTTCTTCTCATGAACAAACATCCAATATCTAAAGCAATAAGTCAAAAATAACCACTCCCAACGATTACAAAGAAAAAAATAACTTATACGAAAACATATTGAAAAATAGCTAGAAGAGTTGCTTTCATAATCGATACATGTTATGATCCTCCGAGACGACATCCACACTTACAAAAAAAAATATAAAGCCACTCTTTCGACTGGTTTTCAGCTAACGACCATTTCCTCTAGAAGCTCGTATGTCTCTCTTGTGGCGTCGTTATCATCGATTTTCCATATAAAACCTCATGGTTAACCTTTAATGATAACTCACGGCCGGGACGCCGTTAATTCCGTCAATGTAACGGCAAAAATTGTCGTGTATATGTATCTAGTGTTATAGAGTCGTTTCTCGATCGATAAAGCAATGTTGGAGTACGTGTTGTGAAGCAATTTCGTTATCTTTAATTTTTTTCGCACTACAGTTTATCGTCGTCGATTTGTTTGAGGTTCGGTTTTGTGCGAGTTGCGAAACGAATTGATAAACGTTGCAGTTCGCTGAAATTTACATGTCAAACGTGGAAAAATGTAAATATCGCCATACTGTGATGATCGAAATGAATTTTTGTTGTCTCTAGAATATTTTTGATACAGGGAAAAAAATCGAAAAAAATACTTTTTTAAACAAGTTAAATCGATATACTTTGTGGGTTTTATTTCATGAATGAAAGTCGTTCAGATATTGCGTAAAAAGAATCTGATTGTAATTCACATTGAAGTTTTTAGGGTAAATAGAATGAACTGAAGCATTGAACTTCAATAATAAAATAAATATAAATATGATAACATATATTGATAACTGGATACAAAAAAAAAATGAAACATCATATTATAAAGGCTCTTTCATTAAGGACGTTCGATTTTAAAATGAACACTAAAATTTGATGAATTGCACACGTCCTTCAACGCTATAACCTTCCATGGTAATTAGCCATACGCTACTAAACAATTGACAACAAATTTGATAGATGTCACTTTGACAACACGGCTGTCTAATAATCTAACAAATTTCGAGCATCCCTATCGAATATAATACAACAGTTTTACACATCGTTAACATCAATTCACTATTTGATTTTATATAGCAGCAAATATGCTATGTTCAAATTACGTTTTATCAAAATACTTCGAGCACAATTCACATCGACATCCGGAACAGCTTGAAACAATTGCATTCATACGATTCCTCTTATCTGCAAATTCCTCTAAACTATAATACAATACAGCTCAGAAACTATCCCTTATCGATACTATAACTAATTCTCGCTGATTCGGTCCATTCTCATTAGCAGATATAACTCTTCCTGGCAAACTTCGACGTAATATTCTATCAGTGTCACCGTCAATCAACGTTGCCACGTATATACGACATAATTAATCGGCAGTTTCTAGAACGATTCGTAAGGGCACATATCTATTATATTATATATATAATATATATTATTATAATGCCACACGCAAACGTAGGAAATCTAATCCGGAAGCTTTCGTGTGATAAATTGACGTATCATTTTTGCAATTGTTAGAGAGAAAAATTGCAATTTGATAAATTTTTGAATGTGTTTCTTAAGTAGGATTCCGTGTCGTATCTTTTCAGTTTTCTTCAGTTCTTTTGAATCTTGAGATATAATAATGCAGTGTGCTTTAAACATTTTTTTTATTTCGTCTGTCCATCCATTTCATATTTTGTAGTTCTTCGAATAGTATATAACATTAGCCACAATGTGATTTAAAACTTTTTAATCCATTTGCAATGATCGTTATCTGAGCACGTTTTTCTTTTTCTATTGCTTTTAATTGTTCTTGACATTTCCATGCTTTTTTTATGGATTGAAATTTTTTTATACGTTTCACAATAAAGTGGCGAATTTAATTTGAATAAATTAAATTTATTCAAATTTTTTCATAAAAGAAAATCGTGCGTTTTTTAAAAATTATAAATTAAACCAAGCAAATATTTCATTTCATTCGAATGAATAGAACAAAAGTTTCCCAATCAAAAAATTATATATTTACATTCTGCGCCCAAGATAAAATATGCCAAAATTCGAGACGTAAAAATCACCGAAACTCTCGAGACTTATCGAGAAAATCCATCATAATCCGCAATAATTGGATAAATATTGACGTTCTTAAATGTACTTAATATTATATAATACTTATCTCGAAGAGAATTTCAATAAATACATAATAAAGTGTGCATGAAGGAAATAGGTTCGGATATTAAAAGACTGTAAGCAGTTAAATATACAAATGTCATTGCGAACTAAATAATTAATGTACCTTTTCTTATCACGAGAACTCTTAGGTGAGTCAGTGAACTGCTTTTATCGTTAATGCACTTTACTTGGCTCTCAAATGTCTCTTTGAACAAATCTGAATCAAACGGTAGAGTTGCGAAACTAAGATGACTTCATTTGCTACTATGTAAGTACATTTATAGGAATAATAAATAAAATTGTATCTTAATTAATGTAAATTTTTATGTTTGTATAATATTTACTATAGTACAGATATTCTTTTTGTAAAAACCCATGTTCGTTTATCGTAATAAAATTCCGTTTTTATTATCCTTATGTTTTGAGAAAACCGATTGAAATTTAAATAATAATAAAAAATAATTGGTTTCATTAATCATTTATTCATAAATTGATAACTTTTCTTGTTTATGAAATTAAAATTGTTTACAATCAAATTGGAATCGTTTTTTTTGTGGATGACTAGTAAATTAACATTTAAACCCATATTGTAAATTATTAGTACCACCAAATACATTATATTTAAATTTATATTCTACTTTTTTGATATACTATTGATGGTTGACATTATTTTTGAAAATTAAAGCTTGTTAATACATATGTGATTTTCCATTCACATTAATCAATGATAAACTTGCTTTATCAACTCTCATGATAATAAAACAGAACAAACTATACATGAAATACTAAAACATATTAATAGGAAAAAAAATTATCGCTATCTACTCATTAAATTGTTGAACGCCTGAAAATACCACTATAAACAACAATATAATCTTTCAAGCAACTTGATCCATATTCCAACTAACCTGCACCTTAATCCACAAACGATTACGCTTGAATATCGCTGAAATAATTAATCTCGCATTTGAGAAGCCTTGCACAAGTCGGTACTTCTGGATTTAATGCACCTTTCTCGAGATAATGTTGTTCAGGGCTTGATATATACCTGCATATTGGGTGCACTATAAGGAATAAATTTATTTATATGACACATAGCGGATGCACCTAGGAGTTATGCAAGTGATGTATTATATTTATGTTGAAATTATTCTTGAAAAAATTGACGCATTGATATATAATAGTTGGAAATGGATATTTTTTATTATAAAATATTGTTTAGTATGCGGAAAGTACGTATAATGAATGGATTTTATATCGAAGATGAGCAAAGATTTTTTTCAATGAACATATTGCAATTTTTATGAATACAGTTTCATACTTATTGCAATGTGTATAGTAAATACTTTTCTTTGAAAATATTTTCCTCGACATCGATCCGACTAAATATCCTCTGATATTTAATATTACCTATATTTTTATTATTTTCTTCTACATCCATCCGTGTTTTGCGCACGAAACGGATATCGAAAATATGAAAATAAAAAATAAAGCAAAGTATGCCAGGATAGGATATCGAATTTTGAGTCATCTATTTATTTCACGCTCAGTGGCCAATATATTTAAAAATGGGGCCACAAATGTTGAACTATTCAAACATTTATATACCCTTGATGATGGAGGCTTATATTCAGTTTAAATATATTTCTAGGGATGTACACTAATAGGATCAACTTGATCCTTAATTTTTAAACGTACATTAACATCACGTGCATATTATATTAGGACACTACGAGCTTTGCCAACGTCAAACGATTTTCCTTTGATTAATTAAGAATTCGGGATTCTATGCCTTATATTATATTATATATATTTATTTTTTTAAATATTGTACTGAATATTCGAAACACGTAGTCGATTCAAAAGATGACTTCGAACGTACGAATGTAAAGCTTCTTTAACACCTGTCAAGGTCCAAAATTGTCGATTTTATATGGAATGTATAATACAAAAAGAGACGACACGTATTGAACGTTAAGTATGCAACATGAAAATGCGTATGAAAAAATAAAATGGTACTTTCGGATACTGCCATATATGAAATGTTGTATTTTTTATTTATTTTCAATTCGTGATGAACTGGATGGAAAAAAAAATAAAGAATTCCACCCAATATGATATAAACCTTTATAAAACTCAGATTCGGTTTTAATTTTTTTATACGATTGAAGGTTTTCGAAAAGTCCTCGTCCTACACTTGTCGATATATTACATGATGATATATAAATTAACGTTTATCAAATTATTAAATAGTCAATTATGAAACAACAGAAATCTTAATTACTATAGGATTCGTAATGATGAAATTGTATCAAACCATTTAATTGATCAAAGGTTCGACCGAATCCAATTAACAGCTTTCAGTAAGAAAGCTCGATCATATTTAACTGGAACCACTTTCGAAATAGATCATTAATGATTAAATCGCATTAATTTCGAGGCGGACTCGATCCAAAGTTAGTTCTTTCCTTTTGTTTTCTTTTCCGCCTAAAGTGGCGTGTAATTAAATTAGAAGATTAAAGGCCGAGTCCAATCGAACGGGAAAGCGGGCAAAGTTAGACGCCCAATTTGATTCTGAAGATTTTATATATTTTTTATGAATAAAAGTACTATTTAATAATAAAAATTTCCTTTTGATTCATTATTCGCGTTGAGTGAAGCTCATCCATAAATCGATTGATTCTGATACGAAAAAAAGCCTTTATATGCATCCAAAATTTATCGAATCGAGAAATTGAAAAATGCACAGAACGCAAAAGCAAAAAGAAATGAAAACATCCATACTCACTATATATCGCACGTATTGCACAATATTGAAAATCGTTAGTTCGCACAAAGACGAATATTCGAAATTAACACACGGAACAATAAAAAATTCCAAAAAAACATTACTCACCGATCATTCTGAAGAAGACTCCGCTTTTGTGAACAAATTCGCACGGAAAGTAACTTGACGCGAATGCCGCGACGCGCTTTTCCACGGGAAAATGCAACCGGTGCCGAAGCGGGGAAAACGAGGCGAATTTTCCGAGGCAGCGGGGCGGGAGGAACGGTTTTTCCGACCGTGCGACCTTAGGGTAGGTTTTCCGCGGGTGCGTGTGTGTGTGCGGTGTGTGTGTGTGCGCGTGGAAAATGGCGAATTTTCGCGACGGACTTGTTTCCTCGGCGAAACTCCCCCGGAGACTAACGGGGGTGAAATCGTCCCGGAACTTATACTAGGGGCCCGTTTTCCGAAAGCGCTTTTCCGGATTGATTCGGGTTGTCTTTTTACGGCGACACCTGTTGGGCGTTTTGTGAATTAGGTATGTGTTTTTGCTGAATTAGTTTTGTCTGTTTTTTATAGATGTCATCTTTTGCGTGGAAAACTTTTTGAAATATTTTTATATTTACAATTAATATTTTGATCCATATTTTAATTTTCTTGTGGTCGTTATTTAAACACTAAGCATTTATATTTTATTTATATTTTATGTGACAATAACATCAAGTTATCAAAACGGTAGAAATACCTTTCCCGCAAATTACGATAAGTTGTCAAAAAAGATAGAAATCCCACATACACATGTATTTAATGTAAAATATTAATGTAACATGGAATGTGTTAACAATGTACGTACATAAGTGATCAACATTTATATAATAATAAAAAGTTGGTTTTATTATGACGAATGGTCAGTATCATATTTTCGATAGCCCAGACTGACCACAACTTTATGCATCAACAAAAGTTTGTCAAAATATTTTGATGAAAAACGCTATATTGGGATTTTGTTATACTTCGATGTATAAATACATCGATTTTTAATTATGCTCACAATACTAGTATCCGCACTCAATTTAACAGCGATAGTTAAAAATAAATTAAATAACGTTGCTATTATTTATACTTTCCACCCAATAAAATAATACTGACCGTAAAATTATTTAAATACTAACCAAATAATTTGTTCCCATTTGGTATTCAATTCTAATCACGTCTATTTTGCTAAAAATTTTAAACAATGTTTGTGTACAAACTATGTGTAATCAATATGTATATATTTTAACCACATTCGCATTAATTAATTTAAAATATATATATTTATATTTCGAACCGTCTTTCGAAATCGAATAAATTTGATTCGTTATAGCGAATGGTACATAAACACGATTCGTTTAATGACAAAATTTTCTTGGTATGTCATTAAACTATAGCAACTAATGATCAATATCCAATCTATTAACTGCTAAAAATAAATGATTAATTTTAAGTTATAATAGCAATCGAATTATTTGTTGATATTTTTATTATTCAAATCGTTAAATATTCAATTCTTTATTTAATAATTATATATTCATTTTTTACATCGTACAAATTTCAAACACATAATAAAAGTTTATTATTTAAAAAATAATAATTTCATTTATAATACAATACAAACCATATACTGTTATATTTACTGTTTTATTCGATACAATAATAGCTTAAATGATTCATATACTTTCATCGTTTCATGATTCACTTCATAAGATCGCTCCAGAACCGAATCCTTTCCGCCAACGGGTCCTTCGTCATCTTCAAAGTCTCACCGAATTCCAAGCATTTGATTTCCCCTTCAGTAACCGGCTCCCAAACCGCATTTATCAAATCCGACACCTCCGGAGTCGGATTACTGAAACGCGATAAAACCAATAAACACAATCTGAAGAAACCAGAACGCGCAAAACCATAGTAATTTTATACTCACTCGTATTTGGCGAAGTTCGACCACAAAACGCAGAATTTTTTCACAGTATCTAAATCGGATTGGGTTATTTCGGGTGCTTTGACTCCTTCGGGGAGTTTTCCCATGTTTTGTTTGAACAAATAACCCAAATCGTCTCCATGTGAGGCTCCAGTGTATGGATAAGACGTGATTACTTTGAACAGATTCAATCCGCCGCTGTATGTTAACATATAACAGTAAACCGGATGGTATTTCTTTTGCAAATTGATGCTTTTCATAATTTCCACCGTGAATAACAAATCGGACATGAGATCTATGTAGTTCTCCATGACTTTTCCTCCACGGCTGAAATAGAAATCTTCGATCTTTTGAGCTAATTGCGAAATCGCGTTATCGTCATTGCTCTTCAATGATGATTTCAGCATTTCTTTGAGATTGAAGTCGGTGTCGCTCAAAGATTTGACTTTGCTAAAGTCTTCTATTTTGGTTTGGCCATTGATCAACATCACTATGCCTTCCTGAGAGGTTAATCCGCTTATAAGGGGAACGCGATTGAAGTTTCCGGTCGCCATCAGTTCCAAAGGATCGGTGGTTATGAACGGTTCGACGCCGGTAAAGCTCTGCTCTATTATTGGCAAAAAATTGTATATGTCCGTTGCTGAAAATGTTTTAGTTGTAATTTTAACGAGGTCCTCGGCAGGGACTTGTCTCAAAAATTTCAATACGGCCTCCTTATCGTTTGATTCCATTCCGAGCAATCTGGCCAGGTCGAATGCGTTTTTCTCCGGGTCTTTCTGTTTAGCCCAAACGCAAGTCGATGTACCTGACTGCATGATGGCCTTTTTGAAAAGTCCTTTAGCCATTGGAGTCAGGATTTGGAAATGGACGGAAGCGGCTCCAGCGCTCTCTCCAAATATAGTGACATTTTCAGGATCTCCACCGAATGCTTTTATGTTTTTTTTAACCCAACGCAGAGCAAATGTTTGATCTTTCAAACCGGCATTTCCGGGAACTTCGGGTGTGTTCAAACACAAGAATCCGAGTGGTCCTAATCTATAATTCAAAGTTACGAGTATAACGCCAGTTTGGATCAAATGATCTGGACCGTAAAGTTCCCTGCTTCCGGAACCCATCATGAAAGCTCCACCATGAATGAATGCCATAACAGGCAATTTGGAATCACATTTTGTTCCTTTGGGAACGTATACATTCAAATACAAACTGTCTTCGTCCCCTTTGAAACCTTTGCTGAAAACGGTGTCCAATTGAGGATTGTCGTTGCCTTCTTTTATACATTCGAGCACGCCTTCCCATTTTTCTGGGAGTTGAGGGTCCTTTAATCAAGAATACAAATTTAATCAATATAATATTATAAATTTGAATATTTTAATTTTTTCGCTTACTTTGAATCTGAGGTTTCCTACTGGTGGTTTAGCGTAAGGAATTCCTAAAAATGCATTGTAAATAAATTCATTGTCTGTTTTCAACTGACAACCTCTCAATTTTCCTTGTTCTACAGTTACTTCCAAATCAGCCATTTTATTAGAATTTCAACCTCGACTTGCACTGATGACTTATCGAATATTTCACTAAAAAAAAAAAACACTCAATTGAAACATGGTGTAATAAAAAATATACATTATGTCTCAACGATAAATACAATGCATTTTTAAAATAATTTATAATTGTGATAGTTCATATATTACGATGATAAGTGATAAGTAATATAATATAATACATGTTTTTTTTAATTTATAATATTTTTTATAAACAAAATATATTATAATTATATTCGCAATCATCGATGTTTACTGGATGCATTTGTTTATTCGAAATTCCGAAAAATGTTTAGAAAATTTCACATAATTCAATTTGAATAACGTTTGATGTTAATGTTACATAATTTGTTAACAAACCAATTTTTATACGAATTAAATCATATTTACAATATACACGACCACAATTTGATAAGTAGGTACTCTATGCGTGCAAAGTTTAAAATAATCGATATGACCGATTGTGAGAGTCGTATTTTATTTTTGCTATAATACTTCGATTACAAGTTTTTCTTCGAAGAATTCAAAAAACATATTTCCAAACACCATTATCAACCCAGACATCCACGAAAAAAACACAATTTTCATACAAAAAACACGTTTTTACCGCCAAACAAACACATCCGCCGACTTCTCAGACCCGGCTTCGTGATAACGCACAAAAATACACCGATTCAAACGCCCGCAACGAAAATACAACTGTCATCGAATCAACGGACCGACAATCATCAAACTGCAAACATTCGTCCAGATCAAGTCCAAGGTCCGAAAATTCGGCTTGATATGCCGTAATCGTATTACACGGCCTCGCCGCTTTATCATTGCAAACAACTGAAACAGTCTGGAGATGATGATGATGATGATGATGATACTGACCTTGGCAGTGGCTGGTCCCGAAGACGACACGACCACACGGTAGTCTCTCGCAGTTTGGAACTATCGCTAATCTGATTGCAAATTGTTTATATATCTGCGGTATTGGTTGAGCTGGATTGTTCTACGCGTTGTGCCATTTGGTGTGTGTGCAATAAAAAATTATGGAAAGGGCAGTGGTGGGATGTGAGAGTTTTCGTTGTGTTCGTCGCTTTATGGGAGGTGTGATGAAAAATAAATTTTAGAATATTTTTAGACAGATGTGTCGGGAATGTGGATACTGAGTGTATTTTTTGTCTATTGTCTGTTTTTTGTCAATTTAACGATCGTTCTTATTTAATATAGCTGAAACCGGCAGACGTTGTCCTGCCAGTCTGTATTATAACAGCTTGATGTGATTCTATGAATTGCGTAACCGAGGCAACTAAATTCAACAAACGACAGATCTTCGACTCTTTGTACTAAATTTTTTTTTATCAATTTTTTTGTTTTTTGTTTTAATGATACCAAAACCTTCTCGACAAAAAAATACTTATACATGCTAGTTTTCATAGTGATCGGTTGAACGGTGTTAGTGTGAAACGACGTCTAATATACAAAAATCCATTTTTATATATGTATATAATATATAGATCTGATAATTGAAAAAATATTATACTTGTGACGGATATATCAATAAAAATGTTTGTTTTTTATTACAAATAGATTCAATTTTTCAATCTGGTTGAATTACATCGAAATATTTTCTTATAAAAATTAATTGTTTTCCACTCTTGGATTTGCTCAATGATTTATACTTTGTTCAGATAACGATGGTTCTATATTTATAACAAGGTTACAAGAAATTCTAAATAAAATTACCGATAGTAAATGTGTTGCTTGGAATTTACAAAGTTGTCTTTCATGCATTTGAAAAAAATTAATAAAATAATAATGTTATATTAATATATTGAAACTCCATCTTACGGTTTATATTCAAATGTTGATTTTTATATTTCTCATTTAAATATAATTTTTTCATAATGTAGCAGAATTTATTACTCAAATAATTTATTATCAAAAAAAACAAACGTTATTTTTTTACACAGCTCCAAATTAAGGTTAAGAATAACACAGTGTATCGTTACTTTAGATATGCAGTTTCTACACAAGATTATAAAAATTATTTATGGAAACATTCAATTTAACTTGATAAAAATTTTAAACGTAACGTTTTTCTGATATATTGTGCTTATTTAAAGTTGTTGTTTTTTTTATTGTTTTAGATAAATAAACACAATACATAGTGTTTTGTCATTATGGACGTTGTATTGTAATAATCGAAGTAAACCAATCTGTAATTTATAATATAACATTTCTTACGATTTCATCAGTTGAAAATCATGATACAAGATTTCTTCATACACATTTTAGTTTCATCACCTTTTCATCTCCAACTCACTTATAAGTTTTTGTGACTTTTTTAAGTATGTAACACAAAAAAACTTGCACAAAAAATTGTGGATAAGATTTTTTATACCCTCTTACATTGCGCTGACATATAATTTATTGAAAAAAAAAGTGGCACTCTATAATATCCTAAAATATAGTAATGTTCTTTATTTATTAAAACTAGTTTAAAACTTATCCGATTACAAAAAAAAAAACGAAAATTTATAATCGTTGCTCATAGATGTCACGAGAGATTTGTAATTAAAAAAAATTCATTTATAATTAATTTATTAATTTTAACCCATACCAAAAAAAACTATATATATTATAATTTTTTTTTATTTTCATAACAATTTTGAGTGGAATAATTAAGATTCATATTTACATAATATAGAATCCATAAAAGTTAATCTTTCTGCAAATGGATTTATAATCATTTTCAAATCCTTCCTTATTTCCAAACAATTTAATTCTTCTTTTGTAACAGTTTTCCATAGTTCAGTCACTACATCATCTTTCCGGGGAGTAGGGTTTCTAAAAAAAGTTAATTATACACAATTTGATTAAAAAAAAATGCGTCGGATACTCGAAACTCACCCGAATTTAACAAAATTTGTCCACATTCGAACCAATCGTTCTCTATTCAATAAATCCTCTGGATTCAATAGGATATTATCAAGCTCTTGTTTATATATATAAGCATTTTCATCAGCGTGTGTAGCACCGTCATAAAGATATAATGGAGTCGATGGTATTCTGTTCAACTTTCCAGAAAAGGCAAACAAATAATAAAAAACGTCATCGTTATGCATGTTGATAATTTTCATTGTACTTGCTGTAGGTTTCACGATAAATAAATCAGAAACAAAATCAGTAAGCCCTAGAATAGGGTTTTTGTTCTTTAAATAAAAATCATGAATTTTTTTCGAGTCTTCTGTGGTAATATCGTATGTCGTATGTATCTTCATCAATATTTCCACTTCATCCAAAGTCAATTCGAATTCGCCATTTTCAACTTTTTTAAAAACTTCTTCAGGCAAGAATATCAATCCTTCGTGTGAGTTTGTGCCAATAATACATGGTACAACATTGTAATTTCCTGTTTTCATCAGTTTTTCTGGAGATTCGACTAAAAATGATTCGCAATTTGGAAACTCGTTTTCAATCACGCCACAAAACCAAATATCTACCATGTGATCAAATTCAATATGGGATTGAATCACGAGATCTTCTATGGAAACATCAGTCAAAAATTTCAATAAGTGATCTATGCTGGATGTTTTTTTCATGCCTAACTTTTCAGCAATTGTGAATGCATGTTTCAAAGGGTCTTTTTGTTTAGACCATTCGCATAAGCATGTCCCCGACTGCATTATGGCTTTTTTGAACAATCCTTTGGACATTGGAGACATCATATGATAGTGGACACAAGCTGCCCCAGCACTTTCTCCTACCAATGTTACATTTTGAGGATCTCCTCCGAAAAATTCGATATTCTTTTGTATCCATCTTAAAGCAAAAACTTGATCTTTCAGACCAGCGTTGCCTGGAACTTCAGGCGTATGGAGACACAAAAAACCCAATATTCCTAATCGGTAATTTAATGTAACTACAATGACATCTTTCTGCACCAACAAATCTGGAGGAAAATCTTCGAAATTTCCGCTACCCACATAAAATCCTCCTCCATGAATATAGCACATTACTGGAAGTTTGGATTCTGGCAAAGTTGTTGAAGGTATGGAAACATTCAAGAACAAACTGTCTTCATGTCCCACGTAAGTATTTTTGAGATAATCGAATTGTGGATTGATTTCGCCTTGTATCGTCGCATCTCTAGTTCCGGACCATTTTTCTGGTGGTTGAGGATCCTGATGATGATAATATGAAATATTATACAATTTTTTGATATAACACATAATGAAATGTATAAATGTTTACCCGAAATCTCGAGTTTCCGATTGGTGGCTTAGCATAGGGAATACTTAAAAAAGTATTGAATTTAAATCCATCAGAAGTCGTGTGAACGGAACCTTGCAATTTTCCTTGTAACACAGAGACGATTGGAGGCGTCATTTTGAAATAGACACAAAGATTTTTTTTTTTTCAAATAATTTCTATGGCGACTGCCTTTATAAATTATTTATTCAAATATTATAGAAATCACTCAACAGTACCGTACAGTATAGCTGAATTGACTGGTCTGAAATGCTAAAATCGACAACCATGAAATCTGTCATTAGAAAAAATACTGTGGTTTATGAGCTATTGTTACTCGATAGTAAATTTTTATCATTTTAATTTACTATCGAGTAATCGTGACATTCGATAAAACCTGCTGAAGTTTTACGTTATCCTATTGATTAAATTATTTCTGCTATGCACATTTTTTCTATTATTATATATGATATTTATCCTTTGTAATTTATTATCAAATGCATCGAAAACCACAATATACTATCGGATTTCTTAATTTTTTTAAGCGCCGGATGTTTGCAAAGAAAATAAACACCGTACGAGATATTATCGTAGTTAAAATACATAATAAAAAGGCTATATTATGTAAACAAAAATGTTTCTATTTTTTAACTTAATTTATTTTATCATTTTTTTTACAATCATTCATGTACGCACACAAAATCGAATTCATAAATCTGAGCCTTTCAGAAAATGGATTTTTAAACATTTTCAAATCCTTGCTAATTTCCAAACAATTTAATTCGTCCTTAGTTGTAGGTTTCCATAATTCGGTTATTAGATCATTTGTTTCTGGGGTTGGATTTCTGAGAAAAAAATCATAAATTAATACACAAACCAAGATGATAGTTAAAAAAATAATAACTTTTAGATATACCCGAATTTAGCGAAGTTCGCCCACAATTCTACTAATCTTTTTCTATTTAGTACGTCAGAAGGATCTAAAATAATATCGACAACTTTTTTAAATAAATAATTTTCTTCATCACCATGCACAGCTCCATCATAAGAAAATAAGGGTGTAGACTTGAACCCATTCAATTTCCCACAAAAAGCATACAAATAATAAAATACGTTATTGCTATGCATTCTTGAGATATTCACTGTCTTTGCGACACTTAAAGTAAAATATATATCCGAAACAAATTCGACCATTCCTTGTATAAGATTTTTATCGTTTTCAAAATAAAAATTCTTAATAGCTATCAAATCATTTTCAGCTACATCGCACATGGTATGCCTCTTCATCAACACCTTCAACTCTTCCAATGAAATTTCGAATGTACCATTTTCCACAGCCTCAAAAGTTCGGGGAGGCAAAAGAAACAAAGATTCATGTGATGTCAATCCATAAATACTCGGTACCAAATTGTAATTTCCCGTTTGCATCAATTCCTCGGGAGATTTTAACAAGAACGATTCACAATCAGGAAATTGTTGTTCGACAACGCCACAAAACCAAATATCCATTTCATAATCAAAATCGATTATAGATTCTCTCATAAGATCTTCGATTGAAACGTTACGCAAAAATTTCAATAATTCATCACTGTTTGATGTTTTTTTCAAGCCTAATTTATTAGCTATTTGAATTGCATGCATCAGAGGGTCCTTCTGTTTGGCCCATTCACAAATACTAGAACCTGATAACATTATGGCTCTGCTAAACAATCCTTTGGACATCGGAGACATCATATGATAGTGGACACAAGCTGCTCCTGCGCTTGTTCCTACTATAGTAACATTTTGAGGATCTCCTCCGAAAAGTTCGATATTCTTCTGAATCCATCTTAAAGCGAAAACTTGATCCTTGAGACCGGCATTGCCTGGAACTTCAGAAGTATGAAGACACATAAAACCCAATATCCCCAATCGATAATTCAATGAGACGAAAATAATATCTTTTTCTACTAAACAGTTCGGAGAAAAAGATTTGGAAGAGCCACTTCCTAAGTAAAATCCTCCTCCATGGATATAGCAAATGACTGGTAATTTGGATTCGAAGGATGCTGTTGAAGGCATAAATACATTTAGGAATAAACTGTCTTCATTTCCTTCGCAACGCTTTTTTTCAATATTGTATTGCGGGTTTATTTCGCCATGTACTGTTGCATCTCTCGTTCCTGTCCATTTTTCAGGTGGTTGAGGATCCTGTAATAAAATATAAAATACCGTTATAAGTATATGATGAAATTATTTCATAAATTTACCAGAAGTTATACAAAATTGCATTATTTTTATGTTAATGCTTATGAAACATTTATAAATATTCAAATTTCGGAAATATTCATCGTATGAATTTTGACAATGGCTTATTATTTAGTCATTCAGCGCAAGTATAATTTAAGGTATATATGAGAAAACTTAATGAATAAATATAATATAATATGATATTTATCTTATCTTATATTATTATATTATATATAATGTTTATTATCTGCATTAACTGGGTCAAATTAAAATATTTTAATGCTACGATAAATTTTATTCGCTAAAAATTTACATTGATAAACAACGATCTGTAATTATAAGGGATATAATTTATATTTATTTACCTTAAATCGTAAATTTCCTATTGGTGGTTTGGCGTAAGGTATTCCCAAAAAAACATTAATTTGAAATCCATTGGAAGTCGTGTGTACAAATCCTTCCAATTTTCCTTCCGAAACTGTGACAACTGGAGGAAACATACCAAACAATACTTTTTTCTATTGAAATTGGTAGAAAATGAAAATGTGATTCGAATTATCAAATTTATTGAAAACACATTCAAATGAATGGTAACCGCTCCATGGAATTGAACTGACTGACACTGCACATAGAACTTGACCGTTTAAGTATACTCAAATGGAAAAATAAATATCTCACTTAAAGAGAATATAATATTTACTAACATTATTTTATCGAATGTGAAGAATGTATATGTATTTTTTAACGAAAACGATAACTTACCACATAAATTTATCTTAACCGCGAGTGTTGTTTTAATTTTTTAAGACATATATTATATAACTAGTGTATCTTATTGTTTGTGTTAATTAGATCGGTTATCTAATGTCATAAATAAACTAAATGTTTATAACGTCATAAAAACGGAATGTCAAAAATTTATACAGTAATTACTATACAAATTGAATAGTAAATTATCATTAAGTATATAATGGCTTTTTCTACTAAGAATACTTAAATGCAACAATTTCAATCTTCACAATCAGTCCATCAGTGTACATAGAAAATGATAAGCTTTTTATCATTATCTCAATAAAACTTAATAACAAACATTTTCAACAATTCAACTGAGCTCATTTGAAATTTTGAATCATATTAATTCATTTCAGTTTCAGTATGTCTTCACCAAAAGTCACAGTTTCTGAAGGAATATTACAAGGTTCTGCCCGTGTAACTTTTAATGGATTTCAGTTCAATACTTTTTTAGGAATACCTTATGCTAAAGCGCCGATTGGAAATTTAAGATTTCGGGTGAATATGGATTTTATATATTTTATTATTTTTTTTATTTCATTAGATGTGTAGTTTAATTTTACGAAATAAAGTACGCATTTATTATGGACACGATTTAAGTATAAATCGAAAAAAAATTAGATTGTGCCTTAAAACAAATCACTTATGCATTAGACTAATATACAATGTGCATTATTTCTGTAGCGTTAAAGAATCTTGTATTATATTTAGTATCTTTTTATTTGTACTGCAATGAAAAAAAGTACTGTGCATTATAAAGTGAACATTAAAAAATATGAAATGAACAATAGAAAAAATAGTTTGTGCATTGAAATGATCATAATAATGATATGCGTATGAATTTCGACAAAAAACTACAATAGAACAATATGTATTCAATATCGTAAAATTTTAATTTTAAATATATCAAGAGAGATTATAAAATGATTTCACTAATATTATTTACTTATCAGGATCCTCAACCACCTGAAAAATGCACAGGAACGAGAGATGCTACAATTCAAGGCGAAATCAACTCACAATTTGACCATTTACAAAATTGTTGTATCGGAAATGAAGACAGTCTATTTCTGAACGTTTCCGTACCTTCAACTGCATCACCGAATTCTAAACTACCAGTCATGTGCTATGTCCATGGTGGAGCATATAGTTATGGCAATGGAACCTTCGAACGCTATCGTCCAGATTTCTTGGTGCAAAAAAATATCATTGTAGTCACTTTCAATTACCGATTAGGAATATTGGGTTTTTTGTGTCTTCATACACCTGAAGTTCCAGGCAACGCTAGTCTGAAAGATCAAGTTTTTGCTTTCAGATGGATTCAGAAGAACATAAAATTCTTTGGGGGAGATCCCCTTAATGTGACTTTAGTGGGTGAAAGTGCTGGAGCAGCAAGTGTTCATTATCACATGATGTCTCCTATGTCTAAAGGATTATTTAAAAGGGCAATAATGCAATCTGGTACTTGTATAAGTGGATGGTCTGAACAAAAAGATCCTTTGGCAAATGCATTCCAAACTGCTGAAATTTTAGGAATGAAAAAACCCTCTAGTAAAGAAGAATTGTTGAAAATGTTGCGCAATACCCCTATCGAAAAACTTGTGGTTGCTTTTACTGTAAAATTAAGTCACATTTTAGATATGAAGTTCACCGGTGTTGTTGAACATAAATTTTCTGGTTGTGAACCATTTTTGATTGAATCTCCTGAAGAACTAATGAAAACGGGAAATTATAATGTGGTTCCAAATATTCATGGCATGACATCCCACGAAGGATTACTTTTTTTGTTTCCTTATGTAAGGGAAGCTTTCGAAAAAGGTGAATTTGATTTAACTATAGATGAATTGAAATTATTGATGAAAAAATATACAATGTGTGATATGGAAGCAGAAGATTTAGTTGCAATTCACAATTATTATCTGTCAAGAAATAATCCCATACATGGACTTGTCGATTTCCTTTCTGAAATATATTTCATAAGAGACACTGTAAAAACAGTTAAAATGATGAGAATGCATTGCGATGAGGTTTTTCATTACTTATATGCTTTTTGTGGGCAATTTAATAAAGTTCCGCAAACTCCATTGTGTACCTATGATGGAGCTGGACATGGCGATGAAGATGCTTATTTATTCAAGAAAGAATCTGATGATATCCATGTAAATGCACCTGATTTATTGAATAGAGAGCGAATGGTACAAATGTGGACAAATTTTATTAAAATCGGGTTGGTATTTGTATCATTTTATGTTTTTATGCTTTTTATTGTATTTATGTACTAAATTTCTATTTTAGAAATCCTACTCCTCAAAAGAATGAAATCGTAAATGAATTATGGATTCCAACTACTAAAGAAGAATTACATTGTTTGGAAATAAGAAATGATTTAAAAATGACAAAAGATCCATTATCTGAAAAACTAGCATTCATGGATTCAATTATATCTAAATACAAACTCTAATTTTTTTAGAAAGTATTTAAAAAAAATATTAATATTATATTATATAAAAAGATTTAGATTAAATTATACATAACACACTTCAAATTTCTAATATAAGAATAATAAATTTAGTTTTGATTAATTGATACAATGTGGGAAAATTATACAATATTTTTATATGTTTAGAAAAAAAACAATTTATTTATAGGAAAAAAGTTTAATTTGTTTATTACAAAACATTTTTGAATATAACAAAGTATGAGTGAACTTTTTTAAATATCAGTTAAGTAATCGTCACTGCAAAAATATATCAGTATTTTTTTCATATTGGTTACATCAAACAAAATCAATGTTGCAATAAAAATTGTCTTACATTTCGAATAATGTATTTACAGATCCTCTCACTTATTTATATATTATACCATGTTTTACATAAGTATACGTTGAAAAATCTAAATTTAAAAAATATATTTTAATGGTTAAATCCATAATAAATACATAACTTATAAGTAATCAAGCAAATTTAAAAAATAGCTTAAAATACACTAAGTCACTTAACTTTCGAAAATAATGGACATGTTTCATAAATCAATATGAATAAAAAAAACACTTTCACTATTAATATTCTTTACTGTCTTCAGGAACACACATGAAAAATTTAGCGCACGCCAAATTAAAGGAATTTGAGGCATTTACTAACCATCGAGGTTTATCAGTCCAATAAATTGTAACTAAATATACAGGAACACCCAATGCAATAAATGCAAGTCCGACACCAACTTCAAATGGTGACACATAACATGGGAACGTAACCAAGAATGTGCAAATTATGAAAAATATTATTGGTAAACAAATATTGACTTTGATTGGTCGTGGCAAATCAGGCATGGTCCTTCTCATCCACAAAAGTCCTGACACCGATAATAATGTGAACAGAGCTTCCACAAAACTTACATAGTTTATTAAAACATACACATCTTCGATAACTAATAAAGACAATGTGATTAGGCACTAAAAAAAATCAAAAATATATGTATTACCAAAATTTTGAATTATAAATCTTATGTATGATAAATGTTTCAATGGCTCACCATGAAAATCAGTGATGGTACAGGCGTAAACCTTTTAATGTCGATTAAAGCAATTGCTTGTAATAAATGGCCATTCCTCGCTCCAACAAAGAAAAGTCGAGACGAAGCAAATATAGCTCCGTTCAACGAACCAAAAGTCGAGCACGCAACGAAAAACGGCATTGTCCATGAAAACCAACCAAGCATTTTGTCACCGAATGTTACAGCTACTGCATTCGAAGACAAAATCTCATCTTTAGTCAACACCGAAAAGTAAGCTATGTTTGTAACAACATATACAATAGTGACGAGTGGCAAAGACACACAGATGGCTCTGGGCAGATTCCTACAAAACAAAACAAATTATAATTCACAAAATATCAATATAAATGCTTTCATTTTAATAAAAAATGAAATGAACAGTACTTGTACGGCTCTTTCAACTCTTCAGTAACAAAATTTAAGTAATTCCAACCGGAATACGAAAATAATCCTGAATAAAACGCCAACGCAATATATCCTGGAGATGTTTGCGTATTTTCCATAGGTGATTTCAAATTGTCCAAATGACCTGAACACAAATAATAAACACCAGCGACCACAATGATTAAAAGTGCGAAAATCTTTGTCGCTGTGAATATATCTTGGACTCTTGTTACCAATTTCACGTTATAACAATTTATTACAGTCAACAGACCTGAAAAAAACGAATATATCATCATTTAATAATAAACTTATTGAATCTCATTTGTACGTACATGTGATAAGTGCAGCAAAAAGTCGAATAGCAGCGTAAGGCGGATCACAGGCAGGCCATGCTGGTTGTAATATATATTGAGCAAATGTTAAGGCAGTGATAGCATTCCCCGTAGGCACTAATATAAATAGGGCAACCCACAAATATAAAAATGCAGGTAAAGGACCAAAAGCTGCACCAATATATGCATAATCACCCCCAGACTTCGGTATCATTGTACCTGAAAAAACAAATGTTTCATCATATCATAAATCTATTGATGCTTAAATATTTTTTTACACAATAATTGCAGTGGAAAAAATTTCTAAATTAATAAAAAGAAATATATAGATAATAGTAGCAAAATTTGCAATTATCGATGATCTAATTTTATTCACAATAAATATTCACATAAGCAGAAAAACTAGTTTTGGTCAACTTTCATTTTTATTCTGCTATTATACTATTATATATTTGCCAAAAGCTATCTGATCTCAACATCGTAAAAACCAAATTGACCTCTTACACACACACTGTTTTGTAATATACGATTGAACTGCCCACCAAATTTGCATGTCGAGTAGCAATATGGAAAAATGGTGAGAAATATGTGTGCGCGGACATAGTCGACATCCCGAGCTGGTAATGAGCCCATATGTTACTTGTCATTGGTCTTCCTGTTGTCAATCTCCAGCTAGAGAGTATTTTTCTACCACTATCAAATAATCTATTTGAAGGACCGACAGTATTAAGTAACTCTTGTGGGTATTTCAGCGAGTGCGTGTGATCCCATTCAATTCCACGACATCAAAATTGCCCTAAAGATTCAATAGACTATTTTATTTTAGATTTTTCAACTTTATGATATCTAATACTTTATGATTGAATTAAAAATGTATATTTAGTGAAAAATTATTTCAATTTTGTGATTGATTTGATACTTTAAAAACGATTTAGTATACAATTTCAAATTATAATACAAGTTTTTATGTTATATCTATTTAGTTGATGGATGGATACATTATTGAATTCCAATTTTATTAACTTCACAGTATAGTATTATAATACTATTATAATGCTATTGAACTATAATATTAACAATAATATTGTTCAATAGTATTTAATTTAAATAATTGTCAAAGTGAATGAAATATTAAAAGTGAAATACACAATATCGAAATAATATTACACTTTATTATTCTATTTATAATATTAGACTTTCACAGAAAAGAAGTCCTTTGTAGACAAAAGAAAATAACACAATTAGTTTCTGAGAAGGCTTTCATAAAATATTATATTTAGTTACCTGCCTAAGTAAATCATTGAAAGAAAATTATACAAAAGACCTCAATTTTTTTTACCAAGAAAATGTTGTAGTTGGAGAACTTTGGTGTTGATAAGCAAAAATCTCACAGCATGTATATC
Organism: Hydropsyche betteni; assembly: GCA_028571205.2. Lineage (NCBI taxonomy): Eukaryota > Metazoa > Arthropoda > Insecta > Trichoptera > Hydropsychidae > Hydropsyche > Hydropsyche betteni. The sequence continues at coordinate 6,836,277 of JAOXNN020000006.1, forward strand.
TTTAGAATTAAAAAATGTAACCGCCATTGATTATATTCTAACTGTTAAACGCAAATCCACTTCCGTCAGTTTTTAAATTATCGCAAATGCATAAGCGATAAGTTTATGTTTATAACGTTGATCTTATAAAGAATAATGTATATCTATTTTCTGACTTCGTATTCACATTTGAATGAAACATATCAAAAATATGCAACTTTTAACTTAAATAGAATATCGTCTAAAATTACATAATTATAAGTCTATTGTTGTCTATAAATTTCATTCAATATGCAATATTGCATCTGGAATGCATATTTGAAATAAACGTAACTTGTATGTACTCGTATGTCGTTTTGTAGTCGGAAACAAATATTTCTCAAACGAAAACTAACGGATTCATATTGCAAATGTTTCAGAAATCTGATGAAAATGCATGATATTCATAACCTTGATTTTTCGAGCGTAAATTCGTGTATGTATCTCGTTAAAATATCAAATGAAAGCTTATGCAAAGTATCCTAGTTTTTAAAAAGCCACCAAGATTCAAAATAGATTCATTCAGTTTAACAAGATGACCCAGATCACTAACTTTAACCGGTATACAAAAATAACGTTCAAGTTCATATCTCTAACAATAAGTTGAAGTAAACAGCTCCGACGAAATATTGTTTATATGAAAGAATATTATGAAAAATAACCCCTGTTATGATAAAACGTTAATACTTTTTATCTTATGAAGATTGATTTGTAGTTGGTATTAATAGAGGGATATGACTAAAATGAAAATGTCAAAAGTTTATCGATTTAATTTGAAAACAAAATTAATTTAATTTTTTTACCGCATGTAAGTTATTATAATATCTTTCATACTACTCGATATAATAAAAAGATTCGTTTTATGTATAATTTTGTCATGAAATATTAAAAGATAATCGTTCAAAATTAAAAATTCATCGAAAAATATTTTCAAAGGGTCGATGCAATTCAAAGAATTCCACAATTTTCACTTCACCGACGATGTCCTTCGTTATCAACGCACACACATTCGAGATAACGAAAATCACCACACGACTTTTTTATATTTACATACGAAAACCATTGAAGCATTTCGATGGAACCGGACTGAAAATAAACGCGCGAAAGTAGCGTGTCAATTTTTAAATTTCAAAAAAAAAACGTGATGCAACACCGGCGCATAGTTACCGATGAAAATAACGAAAACGTAGTGCGACACATTCGATAAGTTAATGATAGATATATAATATTTGTTTTGGACGTAACCGTGAACCATTTTCAATGTATACTTTTGTTATTATAAGAAGTATTCCTTGTCCTAAAAATTTTGTTGTAATTCAAACAAAAACACGTGTACATACAAAAAGCAGAAGGCATCGGTTTACAAAGCAATTCGATATTTTCATGAGACTTTGGTCGTTGATGAAAACGAATCAGCAAAAAATGCAAGTTTTTAATCAAAATTCCTCAAGAAATTTGATATGATTCTTTGGGGTCAGCGTATCGATTGTTATATTCAATTATAAATTTACTATTTTACTTCTCCCACGAAAATTCAATACTTCTGCACGAAATGCCGCAGTGCAGTGACCCGATACATACACGTGCACTTTTCGATGCAAATTATGCAAAAACGGATGCGATTTTCGAGCCCTTCAATTTTCAAAAGCCGACATGACCACTTCATTGTTCTTCCCGCATGAACCCATACGAAATTACACACACATTATGACGAAAAAACCAGTTCGAGCCGAACGTTCCTGGCAAAAGTCCCGTCATCGATCCCACGTACATGAAGACCTATAATTCAGAGGCGTGTATGAAATTTTTGCCAATTTAATTATTGGAAAATGTTGAAATGCATTTTTTTTTTAATCGTATTTATATATTTTAGATGTGACTACTTGTACACATGTCGGTAATTACATGTTACGGTTTATACAGGTGATTTTTGGTAAGACAATGTGCAACCTTGTTGGATTAGATGCCTAAAATGTGTTTGTTTAATATTTTTTATATGAGTTTTTGTTTATACAACTACTTTTAAATGATCCATATTGATCTTTTCAATGTGTTATGCATGTTTTATATCTCTAATGGTATTGCAATATATATTAAGTTTTAGATTAAAAAGTATTTTCATATTGACCTAGATTATGTTTCATCTATAGTTGTTTACTGTAGTTCAAAACCTATATTCGCCGAGATAAGTTATCGTGTTTTTTTGACGTTGTTGTTTTAATATTCGATATTTTCATATAAATTTACATATGTTCAATGTCTAAAATTTAGTAATTATAAGTACGATTTGGATTTGGCAAAAGAAAAATTCTTTAAATACGATACGTTAAAAATTATAAATTTTGATGATAATGGCAATGTTATAAATACAACATAAAAATAATGGCAATGTTATAATGTTTTATTTCCTTCATCAACGAAAAAAATAGCTTTTGGGATATTTTGTAAAGCAAAGTAAACTCGTTTCCAAAATTTAATCTTCTTCAAGAGTATTTATATTATATTACATACATTTTCATTTTAAATTTAAAAAAAAATCTACATTTAAACTAAACCATTGCAAGATCATTAGAATCAAAAAAAAAAAAATTTTCAAATATAAAAAAAGAATTCTTAACTCGTTTCAAAAATTTGATCTCCTCAAAGTATCCTTTATATTATCCATATGGTATAAAATTAAATTTAAATAAAAAAAACTACGTTTAAACTAAACCGTTACAAAATTATCAAAATCGACAAATAATCTCATTACAAATTCTCAATTTTTCAATAACAAATAAGTATAATACGAAAAATTTTAACCAAATCCCACTTTCCTCGAGACTGCAACTACATAAACACACACTCATCCATCATTTTCACCAAGACGGAAACTGGAACAATTCAATCCTATCCCAAACAATGCCAATCCTCTCGTGTCATCACAAAAACACAATCACAGGACTCCTCGAAGCCGATTAGAGCCGAGTCGTCGACCTGACGGCCGGACGACGAAATTGGAAAACTATCCTTGACAAATTGACGCCAAAGAACCTCTTCATCATCATCATCGCAACACTGGCGATCGACAAAAGCTCTTCTATGCATGGAAGTGGATTGTTGTCCGTCGTGGAATTGGACCAAACGAAGTTCAAGCGTTTGGGTCCCCTCGCTGTTGTCGCGCCAATTGAAGCGCTTCCCCTCACTCGAAATGTTTGAAAAATTATTCAAAAAAAATTCAAAGGATGTCCTTCGGAGGCTCGTCGTCCTTTTGGCGAGACGTGATTGTCGCGAGAAGGGCGTTGGAGTTAAATGCGTAATCTCTGAGGACGGTCAAAGTTTGAATCGTATGTACGAGAATGTGCGACTGTTCGATTAATATTAATCGGTTATTCGATAAAAATTCACTAAGTTCATCTGAAGAATTTTAATAGAGGAGATACTCGTTTTTTTACTAATACAAGTTTATATGCTAATCTAATAAGTAATGTATTTTTGATCATCCTTTTCGATCCTCAATCGTATCGTGTTCGTGGATTTCTCATCTGTTTTGAATTATATTGATCATAGACATGTTCAAAAACGCATTTTTTTCAAGCCATTTTGCAAATAGATACGTTTATTCCCAGTGAAGAATTTATTCGCTTAACCATTTCTTAAAGAAAAATTGCAACTATAGCGATTGACAATATTTGCAATTACTAGGCGATGTTTCCGTTGATGCGATTCCAGAAGTTTCAATCGGGAGTTTTGATCTTAAAAACTTCTATAGAAGTAAAAAACCGATGATTGTGGATTAAGACATTTTAGGAGCCGAATTTGAAGCAAATTCGGCTGCAACTATTCAAAAAATTGGTGACAATCGATGATATTATAGTCAAAGTGTATATGAATGCATCAAAACAATTGGCAAGGTATGAAAAAAAAAAACAAAATGGACGCCACATTACGCGAAGACAATAATGGACGAACGCGCATCTGCATGTTTCGAAAATGATGAAAAATGAAATTATGATGTTAGGGTAAAAAACAATTTAACATCCGCAATGGGTGAAAGGGGGACTTCTTGAATATTTTGATTCATAACCTACACAAAAAAATGATTAAAAATTTAACAAAAATGTGGATAGAAGTGTTAAATAACGATAAAAATTATGTTATATTAATAATTAAAAAACAAAATATTTTCATCTTTCATTTAAAATACGGTACGACTTTCGGGATAACCTATTTTACTAATACAAACGGAGAAAATTTATATCATAATACAACAATAAACAAATTAAAAAAAGCACGTGTGCCTTATGTGTGAAATACTACCAATGAATAATTGGTACCGGTTTCCCGAAAATTTTAAAAATTGCGAATTCTAACTCCACACCCTTGTTTTCTATGGGCATCAGAGTTTATTCAAATATGGCGCATTATTCAAACTCGTTTACAAATCTCCCCTTCGCATTTTCTACAGACGTATTATATTAGATAATGGCGACATGTTCGAATTAAGACTTTGGCGTTATATTCGATCGCAATGCAAATTTGCTTCCGATAAATTCAAACGGTGATACGAATCGAATAAATTTGAATAAACCAGCTATCCTAATAATATATGCGCGGTGGTGTTTTTGTACTATTACTAAATCAATGCCAAATTTTATGAATTGACGACACCTTGAATTCAATATTAAATATTTATGCGTCGATAACACATGTTTATGTTCGAAAATAAACCGGCATTAAATTAAATCTAGATAAAAATTTTATATTCGAAAAATTTATTTGAATCGATTATTGTCATATAACGCATTCGAATGATGCAATACATGTCACGCTTTCGGGAGGCTTCATGTCACTTTTGGGTCCAATTTGTAAACATGCATGAATCAGCGCTGAAAGTTTAACATAAGACGTTGTGATTCACAGCAATTCGGATGAGACAATTTCCGCTATTCAACCCTAATCTTTGCAAATTAAAACAAATGGCTGTTACGCTAGAAAAAGCTGACGCCCACGTTTCCAGAAGATTGGTCGTTAACTTTGTCTGAATTGTAAAATATATTATAATAAATGTTTTTAATATTATTTGTAATATATGCGATTTTGTTCTATATAAAATGCAAACGTGGAATTCTCATAAAATATTATATCAGTGCTGAATGTCGACGTGGGTTGATATGATATTAAAGTTTTATGTCAATCAAATTGATTTTTAACGCTTTTTCGTGAAATTAAATAATTGTAGATAATGCCTATAATAAAAATAATCAATATGCAAATATTATGAACATGAAAGTTTAACATTCACTATTTTGATATCGTATATCATATTTTTCGCATATTTACATATTCCAACGATTACACATTTCAAATTAACATATGACCATATCTCAACATACAATAAGCATATCGAAAAATTCAAAAACGCACACAGAATTTCAACCACCGATAAAAAAGACCATTCCCACTTAAACGCAATTTCATACTCCTTCATTCGAAACCACAACTCGAACCCCTTCCAAACGTCCCATTCCACACAACGCGGAGACGAAAGCGCGCGAAATTCAAATTACCCAACTCCGCGTAGCACAGGGCGCCAATCATGGACAGCACACCGGACATGATCCAGACGATGATGGCCTGTCCAGCGGAGCCCGAGTACTTCAGCACGCCCTTCGGGGACACGAAGATCCCGGATCCGATGATCACGCCGACGATGATCGCCACGCCGTCCATCATGCCGAGCTCCTTCTTCATCTTGAAGCCGCCCTCGTCCCCGGGGGGCGCCTGCGCCCCGGGGGGCGAAGGGGCCAGCTCTCGCGGGGGCCGAGCCTCCGCCGCGGACACTTTGGCCATGTTGTATCGCGGTCGGTCTCAGAGCGAGCACATGGCCGTGTTTGCGCGCGTTGGGGGCGCGTCGTGGTGCGCGCGCGATCGCACTACGACTGTCGGCCATGACACGTGCGCGCCCGCCAAAACGGCATGGCGCCCCTCTACCGAGGTTCGAGGTTTTTTTTCCGTGAACGGCGGGTGGGATGTCGAGGAAGCGGTGTTTGTCTAGGGTCAAAATGTCGGGAAGGGGTGGTCAGTTGTGCGAGTAGGGGGTGGTTAAAGTTTTTTTCGGTTGGCGCCGATTTGGCATCGTTTGGTTTTTCTGGAAGGTGAATCGTTGTTTTGTATTGATGCGTAAGGTGACCATTTTTTTCAAAATAAAAATCAGAACACATTTTAAAAAAATTCATGGGAAGGGGTGGAGGGATTAAATTTTTTTGGATCACTTTTTTTCTAGCAATACATTCATTATTGAGTTTTTGGAGATAGCGTTTCATGGGGGGGGGGATAGGGATTGAATTTTCCTGAATCACATTTTTTAAGTTAATACTTAAAAAATGTGATTATGTGTGACCCCAAGTGCTAAATACTCTCGCTGCACTACCACATTCACTTATATATGAGTTAATCTGTACTGATTTTATTTTACAAAAAATTAGGATAAAACCCAAAAATTCAGTACCATACTGAAGAAATCAGTACGAATAGTCAATCTATACTGATTTTATTTTACAACAAATCAGGATAAGGCTCAAAAATTCAGTATCATACTGAAAAAATCAGTACGAATGGTCACCTTATGATACGCAATGTTTGTGTGATTGCGTTTTTTGTTGAAAATTAAACAAAATTCGATTACCGTATCATAATAATGTTTTCAACTATTAACTTTTTTACTCTCGTCTTTTAAAATAAGCAGCCCGCGGTGCAGCGGTATGTTGCGGGAATTATCAATCGTAATTCTAGCTGCGGGTATAGCTAGAGTATGATTCCGTTTTTAACATCTATTCGATCGTTTCAAATTTGGTATTTAACCATTTGACCAAAAAAATGAAAGTTAAATCTCTCGTTAATGAGACGATTCTAAAATATAGTTCCGATTACATGCCCTATCTATCGATCGCCGTATAAATTATAATATTGTAATGTATCGGCGTCGCAATTGATTGTGACAACAATTACAATTGCGTGCAGTACACCAGAATAAGCTGAACGCGCGTTTAAATTCGAACTTTAAAATGGACTTCTTTATGATTTAGAAAACTAGGCTGTGAATCTGTGAACATGAACGCTCTTTTTAATCCTATTACAACTATCTAATCTCAGCAATACAAATCTTTCCCAACCTTCTATAGGTATTTCATATGACACGTCAAATGGAATATTTCACAGATGAACATGAACAACAGACAACTAAATGACATTAAATTTCACAAAAAACGCAAGATTTTTTTCGTTTTTCATACAAAAAGCGTTTACACAAACATTGAACAGCAAGTTATGATACAAAAAAGAGATCCAATGTTTAGAAAATTGTCGAAAAAACAGCCAAAGGACTTATCAAAGTAAAATTTAATTTTGTTGAATGAAAATGTTTGCACTGCCGATTTGTGTCAACAGATTTGCATAAAAGCTCTACGGAGTTTTTTCCGCTTTTCCAATTTGGGTCTGTTTATAATTATACGTAAAAGCTATTTCGAATTAAGCCAAAATATATTTCCGAAATAAAAATTCGGGCCAATGACGTGTAATATTAAGGGATTTGAATGTACTTTTATTAGCCCTTCGACGCAAAGTTGTGGTTTTTATTATCGAATATATAGAGGTAGAAAATTTTGACAACTGAAACTGTGAATTGACAGGTGAAACAATAAACAAATTATAGGTATATTAGTCATAATAGTAATAACAATTTTGTTTAATAAAAAATTTTAAAATAATAAAACGATATTTATCGGTTGAAATAAATTAAATATAACAAATGCTGGAACATTTTCAATCATATTCAATATTGTACGCATAATAAATTTATTCATGATAATAAACTTTAAGTAGATAAAAGTAACAACCATACCGGATATGATTATGAAATTCGATAAGCAATAACAAAATACCTAACCTTTATTTTCTCAGCGTAAAAAATACTTATTACACATTTCCCGGAGCCAAAATATTTATCTAACGAAATTAAACTCCGAAACAAATATTGATCAAAATATTGTATTATCCAAGATCGAATTAACAAATAAACTTTCCAAATTTATCTATAAACATCAATGACGTCCCAACGGTGTAGACCATAGGTTCTCAAAGTGGTCCACACGGACCCCCAGGGGTCCGTGAGGAGCATCTGGGGGTCCCTGTCTGGAAGAAAAAAAAAAGGGGGTCCACGAGATGTAAATAGGGCTCCGCGGATCAGATTTATTTAAACTGCACACATAGTCAATAATGATAATAATAAAATAATAAACAGAACCCACATTTTTTTCACCAATCACTAATTTTCTTTTGAAAAAACGAAATCAGTTGCATATCACTGAACATGGAGATTTACGACTATACTTTACGAATTTGAAGCCAAATATTGACCAATCGTTATCGGAAAATCAGGTTCATCCCTCTCATTAACAGCATGTATTCATTTTATACAAAAATTTTATCGTGTTTTTATTTGTTTCATTCAGCATCCAAATTTTTATTTGTATTTCATTTTCATTTAAAAAATCCAATAAAGATAAGAATAAAAATTGTTTTTTTTTTTATAATTATCCACCATACAAAAAACCTGTCGCATTGTGTTCATATTTGTATTAAAAAGTTAAGAAAACTTCACTATTAGGCATCCTGGGGAGAGGATCCACGGGGAAAATAAGTTTGGGAACCTATGGTATAGACAAATAATAAATACTTTTCTTTATAGAAAAATTTTCGATAAAAAAATCAATTTGTTTCGGACGACGTAATTTAAAATACTTATCTATAATATTAGAATTATTGTTTTAAAAAAATCGTTTGAACTTTGAACTATATTTTTAAAGAAGACGACATTTTTAACTTTTCTTAACAGTGACATATTGTTTTGGAGTAAATTTAGGATGTAAAAATTTAATTCAAAATATCTATTTGTAATAATAGAATTATTATTTAAAAAAAAACCGTTTGAACATTGAACTATATTTATAGAGAAGGCAACATTTTGAACTTTGCCTAACAGCGACACATTACTTCGGAACGTCACTGATAAACATATAACATTTGCACACATGACGAAACCATCGATCCCGCGTAATTTCCCCATCCACGAATGACTCACAAAACCCTCCCCTTAACTTCGCCGAACACAACGAACGTTATCACACCATTCGCAGATAACACGAACACGAAACGTCATAAAACAATCCACCGCATTCCAACCGTCAAATCGAATTCCCGCCGAGCGCGCGCGCCTCGACGCCCGAAACGGCAGCCATGACTGTATTTTTTTTTTTTTGCAATTTTCAAAAATGGCGCTTTCGCAACAGCGTCGCGCCGCCGACTGAAAATCGGGCACTGCGCTGGTGTACGTCGGACGATGATTGCATTCAATAATGGGGTCGGGCACTGTGTGACTGGGAGGCAGAACGCACGATTCGGTTATGGCCGACAATATTGAGCTCATACAAGCGCCATTTCCGACGTACGGCTTCCGGGGAAATCGGAAATTCGGCGCGTTTTCGAATCGGGACGACGTTCCGATGGCGGTTGTTTGGGGTTTGCGTGTATTGATTGGTTGGTTTTTATAGTTTGGTTTTGTGCATTTGAATATTTGTGGATGAATGAAAGTTCGAGTCAGAGTTTGAATACGGTTTCGGTCGGAATTTGTATAAAATGGTTCGAATTTAAATCGGGTCGGTCGTGATTTCAATAAAATGGTTGCCGGTATGACAAAAGAGAAAAAGAGGGAGGCCAAAATTAGCAATTAAAGCTCGTATAATCGATTAATTAATAAAAAAAAATATTTTTTTATTACTTTATCATTTATTTTTATATTTGTTCATATGCAATGGTTCTGTTTACAAACTATAATCAACTTTCAAAAGCCTAACCTATAAACGTGTAATTAATGAAGTTCTGCCGACTTAAACCTGTCAAATAATAAAACTGATTTAAATCAAAATCATTTTTTTACGTAAAGAACACCGAAATTTTGCAGTAGCATTTTAGATCAAATTATATAATCCATTCTATGAAAAAATGGTATATCATTTACGACTAATTTTTTATTCTGACCATCTTATTTCAATTATGACCATACATTACTTTTATTTTTACCAAAAAGAGTAGGTATATTTTGATTCTGATCATTTGATGGGTTCGGCAGTAAATAGTGTTAAGCGACATTTGTCACTTTTGGAGATATTAAGAAAAACAGTTTACATGCATTTAAATGAAAATAAAACCAGGAGTAACCCGACATAGTACCTACATTCTTCTTTTGAGAGAATGTGTAATTATTTATTAATTTCTGTAGTAAAAGTGCTAATTTTTGTAGTAAATACAAGAAACTCAATTTTATAATTTTGGCGCTTAGCATTATTTACTGTCGAGCCCCTCATTTAATATTTCACCTATAAAAATCCATCTAACGATACAAAACCCTTATCTTCATCCGTCAAAACAAATTGATATATTCAACCAAATGATAATATTAATAAATCAAACATCTCTACAACAAATAAACATTCAAAACACACAACTCCTTCGAATCACCTAAACACACATCAAACCATATCTGATCAAAATACAAAACATCATTCACTCCAAACCCTCGTCTTTTAAAAGGCCCCCCTTCGTCGCAGATCTTTTCGCTGACACGAACAGGAATTCCTCCTGAGGAATGCAAAACGCGAAAAAACCGCAAGCAGGACCGGTCCTGTCGTTCCCGAATTTGCCTTTTGCGAAGTCCCTTTTTGCTCCGACGGCTTTTTCGAAGGTCCTGAGTTCAGAGGCCCGTTTCCTCGAAGTGAACGACTTCGCGTTTTTAACCGGACATGTCTCGTTTAACCTAATTCGATGTCAACGTTCGCCATGTCTCCAATTCGACCGTGCCGAATTGCGAAATTGTAAAAATTGGTAATGTGGACGTTTTGAGAATGAGCTTGTTCTGAACCTGGGTTCAAGATTGTCCTTGATGAGTGATATGCTTCGTGTTTTGTTGGCTGAGTTTTGTTTTGAATAGCTGTTGATGATTTATCGGGAGGTTTGTTATTAAAAAACGGTAATCCTTTACTTTAGGTTGGGTTAGGTTTACCTAAAGTTTAGGTTCTTTAATAATTTATTGAGAAATTTTTATTTTAATGGATAAAATTGTATTATAGGTGCTTAAATTAAATTTCTTTTTATATATTTCATAAGTAATGCATTATAAAAATTTGAAGCGTACTGTACGGAGGTTATGTTTGCCAGTTTAAACATAACCTCCAAACACACGCGAAATTAGTTTAAAAAAAAACTTAATTTAAGTGCTTATAATACATTAATTGCGCAATACTTTCATTGTAAGAATCTTAATTTACGTACTTATAGTTATAAATTATAATTTATAATGCATTTTTATTTATATTAAAATGTAATTTATTTACAATACCTAAAGTAAAGGATTACTTAAAAAAACTAGCATATCAATTAATATGTTCGGAAAATATAATAATTAGAAGTTCTGTTTTTATATTTCTTCTTAAAAAAGTGATATTTAGCAATTAGTAAAGAATTTATTACGATACTAACACTATCGTAACCAAGAATTTTTTAGGGGGGGAGGGGGCGCCAAAGCACAACTTTTTATATGTATGTAGTACAAAAATGCTATTTTTTTGTGAAAGTATAAAGTGTATAAATTCAAATTTATTCATGATCATGTAATAATCTCAACATTGTTCTCACAATAAAATTTAATTTCTAATTATTTTCAAAATTTAAAGAGGCACCCCCTGGCTACACCTGTAAAGTTATAAAAGCATTTTTATTCAGTTTTACAAATGGAATGATAAACTAAAAGCCGAATATTCGAATTACTTATTCAACATAGGATGTGTTTCATAAAGCTGATGAGACATATAGGCAAAAAAATACAACAAAATAAATATAAAAAATATATAATCATTGTTTATAACAAAATTATATAAATCATGCTAATTGTACTTCAACCGTTTTCAAATCGTATAATCTACACGTCCCATCATCTGAAGTGGTCATAATGATTTTTTTGGCCGAGTTATAATTAAGATCCAACACTTCCGATTTATGACCACTAAACGTATGCAATTCGTTCCCAGATTTTCCTTCAAAGACTTTAGTGTACCCATTGAAATATGTCGCAGCTATATCATCATCTATCCATGTAACTGAAGTTATACCCGAACCATCTTCATATTGACATTTGTATCGCAGCGCCTGTCTCGCAACATCCCATACTGCTACAGTACCGCTTAAAGCACCTAAAATGATAAAATATATTGGATTTTATTTTCAAATCAATTTCGTTGAAATAATTATTGTAATATTATTTACCAGCGGCAACTAAACCTAGAGCAGGGTTTTTACTAAATTTAACGGATTCAATAGCTGAATCTAAGTTTAAATTTCCTATGATTTTTCCATTATTTGATTTTGCAATTATTATTTTTCCTATGAATACATAAAAAAATGGATTATTATTCTCAATATATAATATTTGAAATAGTAAAAAAATACTCTTACCATTATAAGATCCAGCTACTATCAAGTTATTATCATGAAATGAATCTATACAAAGTATTTGAGCAGATTCTGTATCGGTCTGTTCAGTGATTATGTGAAACAAACAAGTTGCCGCTTTTAAATCCCAGATTTTAATACTACCATCGTCGTAACCGACTGCTAACCTTTTTCCATCGCGAAGAAACTAAAAATAAATAATTAATCGTCAATATATTTAAATTTTCATAACGAAAACGTTGCAACGGAACATTACCACTCCACATGCTGACGACTTTCCATGACCTCTTAAAACTTTAGTTTCTCCAGACGGTATTTTCCAAATATATACATCGCCTTCACTCTCACAACATACCAAGACATGAGCAGCGGGATGCCAAAACGCCCAAAGCAAATCACTCGTTTGATAAGACCATACAATATCCCACGTGTTATTCTCCTCAGTGGCGCATCTTTTCACATATACGTTTCCTCGCATATCGGCTGTCATGAGGAAGACTCCGTCGAAGCTGAAAGAAGCCGCTACAACGGAATCTGAATGTTCTGTAGATTGCGTTAGTATGTCTCCCGTTTCCATATCCCATACATAAGCTCTGTCATCTTCTCCGCCGCTGATGGCATATTTTCCGCTTGGATGAATAGAGCCGCAAAATACCGAACCTTGGTGTCCTTTGAAGACGAGTATTGAATTGTCTGGAGGTTGTTTCTCGGCCATATCTATAAGTTCGTCCTCGTCTTCATCGTCTTCTTCAATAATCTCGTTATCGTTTTCATTTTCGAGTTCTTCGATGAATTCGTCTGCATCTCCGTAATATATCATCTCTTCTTCGTCGAACCCGACTATTTCATCGTCTCCGTTAACGGATGAAGGTGGAGTGTCTTTACGCATTATGAATCCTTATAATTTTTGCAAACTGAAAAAAATTAATAGTAGATTATTTTGATATAAATATAATGTTTATTTTATATTCAAAATATCATATTTGGAAATTTAAAACGGTCATTAGAGATCAACACAAATTTATATGGAAGCATAACTTTTACACATAATGTTTTTCGTAATTTTAAAAATCTTGTTTTAGAAGTAAATTTAAATAACCAACATATGATAATATTATAATAATGATTATTTCCATTTTCAGAGATCACAAATCTTATGTTAGTCATTTTCTAACAAATGAAAAATATATACTTAATTAATAGGACATATTATTCCCATAATTAAAATTACGTCATTTAAAAAAATATGAATTCGATTTTTTAAGAAATAATAAAAGTGAGGCAAAACTTCCTCAATAATTCTATTTCACCAGATTTGAATACTATAAAATATCAGAAGTTTTTTGGTTACTTTCATATCTACACAAATCAACAAACATAATTTTGAAACGATAATAAATATTAATACAGTCCAAATAGTTCATGAAATAATGCTACATTTTGAAAGATTAAAAAAACTTCAGTTTGAAGCGAAAAAATCAATTTTGAAATAAAAAGCACACTCACCTATCGATAACAAGAACCAACGTGCTATGAAACGTCAAAATCCAGTCGGAAAAGTGGCTAAGATTTGTTTAAACAAGAGCCTATATGATGCTAATTTCTTAAGTATGACTTCACTAAATAAACTTACAATAACTCGAGTAATTGGGTAACAATATCGGGTAACCGGAACTGAACCATAACAGAAAACCGCTAAAAACCGGATTTTTTTCCGGAATGAAAACTGGGACTGAACTTGTACGGTTTTTTTCTGAAGACTCGGAGTTGAACCGAAAACAGGAAATGAACCGTAATATAGTTTTTTTTTTTTTTAACCGTAACCGAAAATATGAAAAATATAATTTGATGCCCTGAACGATACTTATATTTCACACAAAAATAATGAAAATTAATCACAAGAAAATCATAATTAAATCTAACGCTCTAATAAAATTTGTAAAACCATATATTACTTTAATTTTTCATCGCATAAATTGCTTTTCCTTTTTTTACTATTTAATTTTTAGGTTTTCGAACAATTTTTATTTATTTATTGGTAGAACGTAATTATAAAAAATCAACTGTCAGATTCGTCCCTCGCCACTCGTCTGTCATTAGTTTATTTTCACGAATCATCAAAATGTCATTTCTACAAAAAGGTTTTCTATTTGCACATTATCAATCAATAAACCCTAATGACTACTCATCCAAGTTGCTATTTTTAAATTGAAACAAAGTTCTTCAGATTTTAAGGTTATGTTTCATATTCACAGGTCTTCTCCTGTTAAAAACTCCTTTCACCGAATTCAAACGGTTTAGAGGAAAAATCCATATCCGGCGACCGAGAAGACCTCACTTTGATCTGCAAAAGATGATCGACATCACCAGACCTATATATCCAACGTTGAGAGGTACCCCCGAATATGTCAGATGTTCCAATATCAAAAAGAAATCGGTGAAAAAAGAGAGAGATAATCCTTTCGTGCATATTTTGGCGAAAGAGTGCGCCAATTGGTTCAACCATTCTAAAATGCTTGGATTTTATCATTTAAACTCGATTATCACAGAAGATATAATGATTGTGAAAAAAGCCTTGAAAAGGGAAAATATGTATTTGAAGCAATATGGTAAAAAAATCGTCAACGAAGCCATTATTGGCACACCATACGAAGCAGCAATGAATATATTTCAGTCACATACTTACATACTTTTTTCGGAAGAAATTAAACCTGCCAAAATGTTGAACATCATGAAAAAATGCCCACAACTAATTTTCTTAGGTAATATATTATTCATCAGCAACAACAAATAATACATGAATTAAATTTATAATTTCGATTTAATACTGATTTTTTTATTCAATTTTATAATTTTTTACAGCTGGCGTGATAGATGGGAAATTTTTATCGAAAAACACTTTTGTCGAATACAGCAAGTTTCCATCGTTGGAAGTCATGCAATCTAATCTCTGCAATGTTCTGCTTAGTAGCGGGCTACATCTTACAAATCAATTAACGCAACATCAAACCTCACTAGTCAACAATTTAGATGCTTACGTTAAGATGAAACAATCTGAAGAAAATAAAAAAGATGAAGAGAACACAAAAGATGAAAATAATTAAGTAAAAAGAGAAAAAGTTTAGGTTTTATGTTGCACTATTGTAATGATTATTATTTAGTAAAAAATGATATTTCAAAATCAGATCACAGATTTTATTATCCAAAAAATTATAAAATATATACTTCATAATTCATTGATAATACATATCAAATGTATAATTACTACGCTAATGAGATAAATATCACAAAGAATTTATTGTTTATTTACAATTGACTTATCACAAACAATGAATATTTAGGTAAACTAGTTATCTTTGGTCATGGCACATTGAGCTAATTTTTCAAGATCTAAAAAGACCGGCGAGTCGAGTCAACGCCACCGCAGCCTCCACTTCCTCCTGTCCGTGAATGTAGATAACGTCGCTTTTCTCGTTTCTATAATCGAACGCTTTTTCATAAGCACTTTTTGTTTTGTCGTAACAGTCCTCCGCTTCGAACTCGTTCATTTTATTTTGGCCGTTAGCATTATTTCTAAACTTGGACGTATCGAACTTATTATGACTAGAAGTTACCCACGCCACATAATTGCTTTGACGCGGTTGAAATTTGGCAGCGCTCTCTAACCATTTAGTCAAAAGCATCGGTTGATCAACTGTATCTGACATTTTAGAGATGTTTAATTCTTTTGTCCCTAATCCCTTCAGGTACTTCTCCATAATGTGACTTTTGTATTTGTTTATCGATTGCACTGCGTTGTCGGAATAAAACTTGCGGTTTTCCGTAGTCGAACTCACTTGGTAACACTGCGATTTAATTTGAACGTTTTGCAGTTTATTTAAACTAATTTCAGGGCTCGTAGAAGAATAACAATGGTCCGGTTTATCACAATCGACACTGTCCGGACTCGCCGGATCAGTTTCCTCCCATATACTATCATCAGAACATATACTGAACTGCTCGACGTTACCCCTAGCCGTGTTGTTGTACGTCTTTATCAGATAAGCCCACGTTTTTTTGTTGCGCTCGCTGCTGGCATTTTTCAGTTTTCTTCTCCAATTAGCAAACCAGTTGCATATCTGAAGCAATAATGTATGTTAAGTGACTTGTTTGTTTTACCCATTCGACAAACACATGTTTTTCAGATCGTACTTGTATGTAAGTCAAACCAGTTTCGACAGCCAACCGTTTTTTTTCATCCCTATTGGGATAAGGGTTTTCTCTTCTGCGCACTAACCATTCTTTCAAGAACCTTTTTATCTCGGGCGTGAATAGTCTTTTGACTTGTTTATGACCACCGACGGACTTCCTGCTGAAAACACAAAGATTGCATTATTTTTAGAACATGACTGTTTTATACGCCACAAAAAAATAGCACTATATTTAGAAATTATAAACTAAATCATAAACCGAACCTGGCATGTCTTTTGTTGCGCACAGGCCTCGAAGGCTTTGCCGCTATTCTCGGAAACTCTTCGTCCATCATCAACTGTACATGTTTGGCGTACATGAAAGTCGACAGACGAATGACGAAGTCTACGTGGGAGACAACACGCTGAAAAAACGGCAAACAAAAAAGTTGTTAAAACGAGAAAATAGGACGTGCCGCGAAAATAGTCGACGGACAAAGGAGCCGATGTCCTGAAGCGGTTTGGCGAACGCGGTTTTTCAGCACAAAGAAAACTTATTGCGTATGTTCGCTTCTTGTCGATTGCGACGCTGAAAATGACGTTGGATGAAAAACATGACGCGCGCGATTCATTGTTCGCGCCCCGATTCAAAAATCATCTACGGAAATGTTAGTAAAGCGCAAATATACGGCTTTGAAAACTTGTGTTTTCCGCCATTGTTTCTGAATGATCATTGTTGACTCACCTGTGCGACGTGACAGTACAAGACGATGCCAAAGCTTGTAATGTCGAGATGACTGTGATGATGATGACGACGCCGATCTACGTACTTATTTACATCGATGTTTGCGGTTGCGGTCGCAGCCGAGAGATGACGCCAGCTGTTTGAAGAATGGCGGTTTTCTGAAAATTCCTGAAAAGTTTCTGGTAGAAGTCGGTAGTGAATTTTCTCAAGTCAGCAATATTCTAGCTCTAGTGTTAGATTGAATAAAAGTTTATTTGATGAATGGTGATGTCATGAAAATTCCTGAAAAACTTTCTGGTGCAAACTATGAGAATAGCGATTTGTTTGAAGAATGGCGATGTTCTTAAAATTTTCAGATACAAATAAGTAGCGACTTATCTCAGAAATCAGCAATATTATATCTCTTATGTTAAATTGAATCGATTGAAGAATTGTGGTATCTGAAAATTCCTGAAAAAATTTCTGATATAAATTAGTAGCGATTTGTCTCAGAATCCAGCAATATTATAACTCTTATGTTAAATTGAATCGAGGTTTGTTTGAAGAATGGTGATGTTATGAAAATTCCTGAAAATTTTCTCATACAAATAAGTAGCAACTTGTCTCTGAAGTCAGAAAACATTATATTATGTTAAATCGAATTGAAGCTTGTTTGAAGAATGTCGATGTTCTGAAAATTCCTGAATACAAATAAGTAGCGACTTGTCTCAGAAATCAACGAAATTATAATCGAAGTTTATATTACTAAATTTTCAATTTACGATGATTCAATCTTTTAATCATCAAAATAAACCTTTTGAACTTCAAATTCGACCATCGGAAAATATTATTATATAATAAGAACATTGTCATAATAATCAATAAAATCGTTTTAAAATTAAATTTGAAATCTAAAACCTGTATTGTTTTTGCGAGTCAATAAGATCTTGTTTTGATGAACAATAATTACTATTTAGCATTGCAAAAATTTTGTAATTCGACATTATTTTGATTTACAATAGATGTCGCATTTACAAAAAGTAACCATTAAAATTTATTGATTTGTATACGAAATCTATTTATGATTTTCCGCGCATTTTCAAATATGTAGTGCGTAGGTCGTTTGAATGAAAATCCGACTTCGCGTAGGTAGACGACTGAAATTTGAGTAGTTTTATGAATGTCCCACATTCGTTAGCATTTTATACCCCATTCACTAACGATATGCCTTTTTAATTTAAAAAGTATATTCCAATTATTATAAATTCCGAGAAACGTAAAGATTGATCGTTGACGTTTTCATTGATAGTACGAGGTTACGATCTATTGTGGAATATGCAAATTTAATTATTTATAATGAATGACGATTCAAATTTAATTGCTCGTAGACATATTTAAATACACTATGTTTTATAAACATGTCAATGTAAAAGAATAGTTGATTTATGAATTTTATACGAAAATCGCATATTTATAATTCTGGGTCGATTTGTATAAAAATTTAGAAATTTCAAATCGAATTTGACATTTGACCGAATACTGATTCATTGTGATTTATCAATACTCGAATTAGTTCATTGGACGTACAAGTCTATTGTTGTACGTCATTTATTATTTGAAATACAAAAAAAAATAACCTAAATCTTATTTAAACGCAGTTCAACGCTGATTGTTTTTAATTTTTACTCGAACAATGTTTTTTGTTGCTGACAATCAAAGATGCATTGGATCGTTGACTCCGGGAGAACTTTTTGCAAATTCTTTCAAACAAAAAGTTGCACATACTTCGTAACCTGATTGTGAGACTGTTTTGTAAAGATTACTCAAATATTCAACTCTGGAGTACAATGAAAAACTCACAACTTTAAACTATATTAAAAAATGCGGTATTTTCGTGTTAGAGTGGCGAAAAATTATCCCATTATCGACATACAAATCGCCAGTTGTCAATCACTAACTTTCAATGAAATTATAAAACGCATTTACACTATGTTAAAATTCTATAATGTTTTATAATTCCCAGACGTTTTCCCAAATGACATTGGCACATACCGACAGCAGCACACATAATCCACAAAAAGTTTTGCTTAAAATAAATTATAAAATATTGATTGGATCATTTAATTATTATACAGTTATCTAATTGGTCCCAAAACCAGTGTCATACGTACTAATATCATTTGAGCAAACGTCTGGTCACCGTTTTACCCTCGTAATGATGATTTGAAGACATGAGCTTAAATTATAATTCAAATGGTAATTCTGCATAAAATTATTTATTTTTTCAACAAATTGGAGGTTATCTTTGTCGGTTTTTAATCATATCTTACAATTAAAAAAATTTACGTTTAATATTGTACAGTGGCACCTTTTTCCGTCCAAAGTGTTAACATGTGTAAATTTATAAGATCTAAGGAAATCATCTGTAAAAACTAACAACATAACCTCCCAAAAACACGCATAAGTACAAAATGTGCCCGATACCCTCTTAAAATCTAATTAACATACTTATTATAACTGAAAACAAATACAAGTGCAAACCATTGGATTAACAACTAGACCATTTTGACTAAAGCTGGCTATATTCAAAATTTTCAAAAGTTACCTAACCTTATCATTTTACTAAAGAACACCCTAGCTTTCGATTACATAAAAATAAATCAACAATACCGTCAGTGAATTGTCCACCTGTAAACTCGTTCCTCATTTACCTGACCTATACATGAGTCACGAATTCACAATATACTTAGAAAATCTGTTTGTTTCTTTCCAACTCGTTAACCCATATGTGACCGTCTCGTTTCGCCCGTGTCTGGCGGACGTCCCTTGCACGTGCGTACTACGCCGATCAATGCTTCCCAAACTGCTGGCGTTGTTCTATTTTTGTTGTCCAATTGTGTTGAATGATTGACCTGTTTTTGGGATATTTGTGTGTGGGTCTTATCTGTTGCTCGGTTGTCATTGCAATTGTATATCGTGAATTGGATACGTTTTTATTGGTGATTATGATAGTAATGTGCAATGGTGATAAAATTTTATTTATAGTTCTTGGAAGTTCTGATATTGTGATTCTACTGAAAGTAATGTCAGATGTGAGCTAAGTGTTGTAGTGAATGTTTGATATGAAACTTCTGAAGTTTGTATTTTAATGCAGTTAAAATTCATTGAACGATTATTTATAATAAATTGATGCATTGAATAATCGTACTACGCCATAATCTGAAATTTTTTACGGTTTTATGAAATTACTCGCAATAAAGATTATTGCTATTTGTATTATTTAAACGTAAACAATTTATTTCGTATCGTTTGTATTATTTTTTTAGTTATTAGGCTCGTGAACTTTTTATCAATAACTAAACAAATGATATATATTATAAAATGGAAATTCTCAAGGCCATTCAATTTTTTCTCTCAATAAACCTGCATAAAAAACGTATCGAAGATATAAACTTTGTTTACATTCAAATTTTATACCTACCGTTTTCCTCAATTATTTAAAAATTTTATTCACACAATTCTATAGAATAATCAATCACGGTAAGACTTTAATGACCCACAATTTGTTTAAATACAATTATTAAATTTATCATAATATTTTCACAAATATATCTGCCCAGTTTTTAATTACCATTATCATTGAAAAATAGTTTTTTTTTTTCGGAAAATATCAACAATTTTATCCATATTACAATACAATTTTTTTTATCGAGACTTCACCTCGGATCTCCATCGACCATTTTATAATACAAATACATTACATCATTTCTACAAACAAAAATTTCATTAGCGAAACAACCGAACGAATCATTTTCAAAATTAGATATGAAATTTTTTTAGTACAAATTTTCATTTTAAAACGCATTATAAGTGCTAAATTAAATTTTTTAGCGTGTTTCATGCATTATAATGGATTGGAGGTTATTTTTGACCAAAATAATCTCTATCATATAAAAACTGACAAACATAACCTCTCTGCAAAACGCGCAAGTGCAAATTACATTAAGAAACTTAATTTACAAATCTATAATGAAGAATTACTCGCGAAATACTTAAACTTGATTTATGCATTTTCATTCACGTCGAAATGCAAATTTATCAACGAAAAAGACTACTATTTAAATGGTCAGAATTTAAATACGATTATGGTCATAAGTTTTATCCGATTTATCAGAATTTATTCGCTATTGGTCAAAATTTTTATCGAAAAAGTCATAATAAATATTTAATGGTCAAAATTTCAACTGATTTTGTCAGAATTTATGTTAAATTTTCAGAATAATATTGAGAACCCTAACCTAACCTTACCTATTCAGACCGTTTAGTTATTGAATTCTGGCCAGTTATAATATTTTATTCTGACCGTTTTCAATTAAAATTCTGACCAAAACATGATTAAAATTTTGACCATTTAATTTTTTGCCAATAAAAAATAATTAACGAACCAAAATCGCTAGATCACTCACGAATCAAGCTCAAATTACACAACATTTTTCAATCGACGAAAACAAAAAGCTTGAGAACCACTGCGCCGAAACGTCGCGACGAGACCGGCTGAAAAGCTCGCACATGGCGCCCCAGTCTCGAACCGGTCACACGTGTCCGAAAACCACAACCCCCAAAACTTTCGAACGGCCATGAATCGCACGCGAAACGTCAACGACCGCCGGGCATAACCTCCGCGAACCCCAAAGAGCGTCTCGGAAACCGCGGCAGATTCGAACCGGCCGTTGCTTAGGCTCGCCGGGTGTCAAAGGCCGCGTTCTTTCGACCATGGCCGACGCCGAGAAGTCCCCCGACGACGGGAAGGTCGTGCTGAAGAGGAAGATCACGCTGGTGAACGGGGTGGCCATCATCGTCGGGACCATCATCGGGTCGGGGATCTTCATATCACCTACGGGAGTCTTCGTTTATACCCAGTGAGTTTATTTCGGGAACGGGTGTTCGATTACCGCGGATTTATTTATGTTTTGTGCGAATTTTTGTTTTATTTCGTTTATTTTTAGATAGGATTTTGGTTCGGGCTAAACTTTCGTTCTGATCGGTCGCTCAGTTTGGTCATTATTATTATTTTTATTATAAATGATAATAATAATGAACATGTATAACATTAATAACCTAATTTATAATTTCATATTTATTTTGGATCGAATTTTTTTTAGACCAAACTGTCATTTTGATTGATTATTATTATTTTTTATTATTATTAATTATAATAATAATGAACATGCATAACATTAATAATAAAAATTATAATTTTATATAATATATTTTT
>JAOXNN020000006.1:6860723-6880660 GCA_028571205.2 Hydropsyche betteni
ATATACGATACATATTTTTCTGAAATCTTTAGGCATGCACTGCATCTGCTGCATATATGGACGGACCGCCACTGATATGTACATATGTATAATGTGCATTAAAAAAATGATGTATACATTTTGCACAAGCATTGAAATGTGTACATTCGAAAAAATAGTTTGATCATGGAAATAATGTCTGTACTACCTTTAAACGAACAAAACATGCATCAGAATGAATATAAATAAAGGATCGGAAAAGCCGCAAACGAGAACAGGACGAAACACCAACCTCACGCCCATTACTCACAACTTTGATAATAGAATCAAATTGGGCAAAATTTTAAAATTCTATCAAAGATTATTGTTCCGAAATCAATTCTACACTTTTAATAGTGAATAACGTCGTCACATTTTCAGAGTATCGTTTTCAATGGCAAACGTGTCGATATCTTTTTAAGCTCATTTTCAGCTTGTTATGGGATTTGAACGGAATTAACACACCCAATTCTATCAGAATCAGCGTATTTATTATTTTACCGAAACCTTATAACGCGTTCAATTTGAAAACGAATTGCGTAATTTTTCGAACACATGGTCAATGCCAAAGTCCACGTAATAACGTCGCGAATAATTTAAACAATCACGTAATTGAATAATGCAAAATAGAAGAGCTTATAAAATTCAATTGTACAGTGAAAAGCATTCGAATCAAATACTATAATAAAAATAAGTTAAGTCGTATTTTATTTAACTTACATTTCAAATTATTTTCCCTATTTCCAGGACACATGGAAAATTTCGAGGGTGCTTTCGAGGGCCAATACACTGTTTCAAACATAGCACTAGCCTTCAATTCTGGTCTGTTTGCTTTCGGAGGATGGCACTTTCTGAACTTCGTCACCGAAGAGCTTCAGGACCCCTACAAGTGTGTATCATTTTCGAAATTTAATCATTTTCCAAACGTACACGTCAAGAGAGAGAGCTTTGCGCCTAATTGAATTTTCCCAGTCTGTTTGCTTCGGGTGGTAAATTTGGCTTTGGATGAAATTGAATCAATTCATTCGATCTGTGATATGATTGTATTAATATTTGTACGTTTTTGAATTCATCGTTTTTAATTCCAATAAAAATACGTATATATATATTTTATATTCAAGAGTTTTATCTATGATTTTCTCGATGTCGTTTTGACTTCGCGAACTGATATTGGCGTCGTAAGAGAAAGACACGTTTTAGGAAAATAACATTTTTCGTGAAGATCGAATTTCCTATAAAAAAAACTATGTGTGCTTTGGAAAAAGTTATGGCTCTCAATTAGAAACATACGAACGTAAGCAATCATGATAATTGATAAAGAATCGTATATACGAAAAAAATTAGTTCATTGAATTTATTGTGTTGGTTTAGTATTCGTTAAACTGTTGGCCCTAATAATTTTTCACGATCTTTTTAAATAAAAACCGGAAATTTTGATATTTATAGAAACCTTGCATTCAAAGCAACAAGTGCTTTTCGTATTCTATAACTAACAATAGTTTATTTTCAGTATTGTAAATATATAATACATTCATCATAATTTTATGGATCAACTCAGAAATGATTTTTGATTATCTTTTCTGAAAATTATGAGAGAAATATATCTGAAAATATATTTTCTAGGTCGCCCTAGATTCGCATGAATGTATAAGGTATAAGGGTAGATTGGATGGAGTAGGAACGTTTCTGTATATCTTCTTGTCTCCTTAAAAGCTCTCTCGCGTATTTTCAATGAGGATTCAACGATAAAAGCTCCTCTCCCATGAGAAATATATTCTGTGTCCGTTCAATACTATAGTTGGATTGTTTTTCATCTACAAATCATTACTAAAGATTATATTATATATATTTTTTTTTTTCAGAAATCTACCTAAAGCTATTTGGATTGCTATGCCTCTTGTGACAGGAATATATGTTTTAGCAAATTTGGCTTATTTTGCTGTTGTGACTAAATTGGAAATGTTAGGATCTACAGCAGTGGCTGTGGTAAGTTTTTTGTGTAATATTATATAACCAAAATTTGTATGAAATTTATTCTAAAAATCGATTTATTTTCAGACATTCGGACAAAAAATGTTCGGTAGTGCTTATTGGGCAATTCCAATTTTTGTAGCTTTATCAACGTTCGGTGGTGTCAACGGTATTTTGTTCACTTCTGCTAGACTTTTCATGACTGGGGCCCAAGAGGGTCATTTACCAGATATATTTTCGTTGGTTCATGTTAAAAGATTGACTCCTGTACCATCGTTGATGTTCACTGTACGTTTCAATACATTTTTATTTTAAATTATACCAAATTATTAACAAATAATTCTTTATTTCAGTGTCTTATATCTTTACTGATGTTATGCACGAGCGATGTCATCGTTTTGATCAATTACTTCTCTCAAATTTTGTGGCTTTCATTCGGATTGAGTATAGCAGGAATGCTTTGGTTACGCAAATCAAAACCAGATATACCAAGACCCATTAAAGTAAATACATTCCTACCTGCAATTTTCTTACTGTGCGTTGCATTCATGGTTATTGTGCCCGCCATAGCAGAGCCTATGAATACAATAATCGGAGCAGGAATTGTAATATCGGGAATACCTGTTTACTATGTTTGTATTAAATGGAAAAAACCGGAGTCATACGACAGATTTTCGGAGATGATAATGTCCAATACACAAAAGCTTCTGTTCTGTACGTTTACGGAAGGAAATGCTAAGTTATCAGATGACTAATAATAATACATTCCAGTTATTAGAGATGAATATATTAAAAATTAAACAATATTTTAATACTCAAAAAGAAAATCTCATAGTTACTTGGATGTTGTGTGAAAGCTATCTGTGTTGTATTTATTTAAAAATTAATTATTATGTTTGACGTGAATGTCACAAATTTATTTTTCGGGACAAATGGTTAAATTCATTAAAAAAGATAACTGGATTATATAAATCATGGATACGTGATATTATTTGACGAAAAAACTATGGGAATTAAATTTATGAATCATTTAAAAATTTGAATAAATCATGTTATCATCAAAACCATCCCCTTTTTGAAATCCGTCATTGTTGTTTGAAAGTTAACTTTATGACGTGAAATATTTGTATTTTTTATTATTTGTACAATTAATTTGATTGTTGAATAGTGAATGTAATTTAAATTTGTAAGAGAAAACGCAAGTGTAGCTCAAAAATATACAATTGTTAAGATTCAGTATTATTTAATATAAATTATGTTTATTGAGTAAACTTTTCGTACTTTAATATAAAGGTAAGTTGTTTTTTTTTTTTTAATTTTCAATACATTAAACAATGTTATTGAAATTACATTTGGTTCAAATTTTGGCTTACAAAAATATATGTACTTGCATCAAATAATGTAAATCATATTCAATTAATACAAAGTATACAAAAACCTTCATCACTTTATTTATTTCAATATCAATTTATCTAAAATTGTTCGTATAAAATAAATTAATTTGTTCACGAAATACAATAAATAAAGCAAACACGCAACAATGCAAATATATAAAACTATATTTTCATTTAGACGTTACATCCTTTATTTTAGATAAAGACGACGCCGCATCGGCCAAAACAGACAAATCTTCCATGCTGAAATCTCGAAACGATCGTTGTTCAGTTATCGCCACATCGACATTTACATCAGTCTGATTAACAATATTATCGCTCAGTTCTAAGCTCAACTGCTTATCTCCATGCTGTCTAAGAATATGAGCTTTCAAATTATCTGTACGTAAAGCCTCAAAAGGACAATGTGGACACGTTTTAACGACACCGACTTCATTATGGATCATAGCGTGTCTTTTTAAACTCTTATTCAACGTAAATTTTAAACCGCAGATCTCACAAACGAACGGTTTATCATTACTATGAGTAGACAGATGTATTTTCATATTCTCTTTCCTCGAACATGTGTGCATACATCCTGGAAATGAGCACCTGAACAATTCTCCAGTATGCGTCAATTTGTGAGCTCGCATAGTTTTCGCATATACAGTGCTGAATCCGCATTCGTCACACAGAAATTTCTTTTCGTTTGAATGCGTCATTAGGTGACTGTTTAGTCCGTATTTCCACTTAAAGCCTTTTTGGCAGAACGAGCACATATAAGGTGTTTCTTTTGAATGTCTCGGTAAATGTTGGTTAAGGAAACCTCGCGTTTGGAATCTCAAATCGCAGACCGAGCAGAAAAAAGGCTTTGGATGGTCGTGTAGTTGATAATGGTCGGTCAGTTTTTCGTGGGATTCAAATTGGCTAAGGCATAAAGAACACACGTTCCCTCCGTGACCAGTATCACGTAAATGTGTTAATAAGTTCGACGGTTTATAACATTTAAAGGAACAATCGAGGCATGCTTGCATTTTGCCTGATAAGGCTTTTAGGTTCGATGCGGAAAGCCGCGATCTCATACTGCGGACTTTCCTTTTGGTATTATTTGGTCCTTCTGTTTTTTCAGGAGAGTCTGATACATCTAATTCAATCTCCTCAACTATTTTGTCATTGGATTTATTCGGCGACTCTGAAGAATCGTTAGGTTCTTTATTAATCTGTATTCGGTTGTATATAAGCTTCATTAAAACGTCGGATAAATTCAGTATATTACAAAGATTGTATAAATGCGAAGTATGAAGCGGATCAAAGTCGATTTTTTGACCATATATAATATCCGTCAACATTTGTAAACATTTGAAACAATCAAAGGTGTCTTTTTTGTACAATTTGATAGTGAGCGGTGAGTTGAATGAAAAACGCTTGTAGCATCCAATCTGCGGCGTTTTGTTTGCGTTGCAGCATTCTTTGCTGATGAAAGGGCTAAGGGAGCACATTATGGATGAGTGAATCCAGGTGTAGTGCTTCCCCACGGAAAGTCGGACGTCGCAAAACTTCCCGCTTTTTCGTTGCAAATTTAAGTTATTTAATATCAGATCTGGGAAAAATCGATCCAGATTATCCATTGTATGCGAACCTGAATTATGCGTTCGAATTTTTACAAGTATCAGAAGTGTCACTTTATAATTAAGGTTATGTTTTGCTTTACGATTTCATAGTAAGGTTTTAACAATTCAAATTGTGACATTAAAAAGAATTATTTATTTATTTACCGACCGGCTATTGAAACTGCTAGGTAAACTTACACCAACTACCGTACGTTTTTGCAATAAATTCCATTTTTCAGCGCAACCTACTAAAATCGTCAGAACTTTTTTTGTTTATTTATAATTTTCACAAAACTTTCAGAAATTATTCAATACGAATGTATTCAAATGTTGATGAAAAGAAACCTACTTTTTCCAATTAATTTAATCAAGAAATACATACAAATAATCATATAGAAAATAATATTTAAAAAAAGTTGAAAACCACTAACAGTTCTGTAATTTATTTTATCTTAGGTCTAATAAGTTATGCTAAATAAACACATGGATCAGATCATTTGACAAAAGCTAATATCAAAAATAAAATACGCGTGAAAAAAATACGAAGTTTTAAAATGATCGCTATCTCTTGAAAATAAAATAAAAAGATGAATACATTTTATCATTAATAAATTTTTCATTCATTTTTCCTTCTATCTTTTGTCGAAATTTCGAAGTTTAAAGGAAGCGTAATCGTATATTGACGAGCAAAGTCAGACGTATTTGAGGACGCGACGTTGACGTCCGCGGTCGGTAAAGTGTTGATTTGTTATTATATTTAAATAAATTTAATACTATTATTGATATTTATTTAATTATGATTGGTGTTTGTATCATATCGAAAATATTAACAAAATTAGCATTTCTAGACATTTGCTCAAATGACAATAGCACATATGATATGGATGCACATCGATAGTAGCACATATGACAAAACCTGCGAAAATTTTTGAAATAAAATGATTAAGAAGTATTAATTGGATCATTTAGTCTTTTACTTGTCCTGAAACATGTTTTGTTATCAGTGTGTGTCAATATCATATGTGCTATTGTCATTTGGGCAAACATTTTTTTAAAATCATATTATAAAAAGGGAAGGGAATTAAAAAAAATAAATAATAGAATATTTATATAAAGAAAATTGATGTTTTAATTCATTTTAGCTTATTGTTATTATAGCAATTGTAATAAAATAAATTATATTATAATTATCCTATTAAAAATCAAGCATAACTGTTTAAAAAACTTTGTGTTTAGAATTGATAATTAGTTCAGAAGTATTTTCTGTGTATTCAACTTCTAATTCATCTGTACTAGACTTGAAGTCGACTTTAGGTAATTTTTCCGTGTGTTGTCTAAGAATATGTGCTTTTAAATTATCGACTCTTCTTGCTCTGAATGGACAGTGAGGGCAAATATTTTCTAAATTCTTATTACTATGAATCATCGAATGTCTTCTCAAACTCTTTTTTTGACTAAACTTATGACCACACAATTCACAAATGAATGGTTTTTCCTTACTGTGAGTTTTCAAGTGCTGTTTCATGTTTTCTTTCCTAGAAGTTCGATGGGAACAATTCGGAAATGAGCACTTGAAGAAATCGCCCGTATGAGTGATTTTGTGAGCACGCAAAATCCGCGCGTGGTTCGTACTAAAACCACACTCGTCGCAAAGATGCTTTGGTTCTTTCGAATGCGTTATCAAATGCGAATTCAATCCGTGTTTCCTTTTGAATGCTTTTTGGCAATGTGGACAAATATGGGGTTTTTCGCACATATGTCCCGGTAAATGTTGGCTTAGTAACGACTTAGTTCTAAACCTCGTATTACAATAAATGCAGAAGAAAGGTTTAGGGTGATTGTGCAAAGTTAAATGTATTTTCAGTTCGCTAGTATCGTCGAGTTCTACCCAACAAAGAGAACATACGTTTCCCCCGTGTCCTGTTTCTCGTAAATGATTCAATAAATCTAAAGTTTTAAAACATTTAAAGCGACACCCAACACAGTTTTGGGATCTTTTAGGCTTGCGAGGTTCAGAATCAGTCAATGTTTCATTGACTTCATTCGACGTAGCAAAATCTGAGAGAATTTGCTTATTTTCACATTCCGTCGGAGATACATCGGAAGAATCATCGTCTTCAATCTGCATTTCGTCATCCAACGATTCTAATTTGACAGGAACTTTAGGGATTTCATCTGATACTTCGTCGTGTTTCACAATTTCGAATATCATAGAAGAAAAAGTTTCAGATAATCGAAGGAGTTTGCAGTATGACACGACGTGAGGTTTATGTTGGTTTTCAACACTCATTCTAGCACCGTAAATAATGTCGAGAAGTTTCTCAAGGCAGGCAAAGCAGTCTTGGGGGATGAGATCGGTGAGATCTATTTTCACGTAAGGCTTTTTGACTTCGTAGCGGCTTTTGATGAATTCGCTGATGGGGCAGAGAACCGAAGCGTGTGCCCAAGTGTACAGCCTTCCGACTGATAGTCGCAAAGAGCAGAAACGTCCTCGCGATCGCTGCTCCAGCAATTGCTGCACCACCAGCCTCTCGATTCCAGACATGTTGCGCGAAACGTCAACATTGACAACTGTCAACTGTCAAGCGACACGGTGACAACTGATAAATAATTGTGATTGAACAATTTTCGGCTCTCAGACGTAAGCGCACGCAATCCAAACGCACACGAAGCAAGCTCACTAGATACAAGCGCACAAGACGCTTGCGCAAAAGACGCAAGCGCACAAGACGCGAGCGCACAAGACGCCAGCGCACAAAACGCAAGCGCACGTGTTTCCAAAATTTTCAAATTAAAGTGGAAAACATATAAAACGAAATCAGCAGGACCAAAATATGTTTTTTTTTTTTATTTTAAAAGAATTTCATGTTAGACTTTAAAGTAACTATACGAACACAGTATTTTGTCAATAACAAAGAAATAGAAATAGAATAAAAATAGAACATAAATTGAATAGAAATACATAGTAATTTCTTGATAACCGATTATTCGCATTAAGAGATTTCCACTGCAGTATCAATATTTTAATTTTGACAAAATCATTCACGTTAACACTAGTCCATTTCCAGTGCCGTTTCGTCTGGTAACCCAATTTTCAATTTGGTGTTATCTCAACATATTTATAAATATCTGGTAAATAAACATTAAGAATATTATTAAATCACATACAAAGTATTTAGAGGATGTAATTTGAATTTTCACTTTGATTTAATAAACGAGTTGAGTTATTAGTTATTATATCAATTCATACAAATATTTTATAAATCTGTCATTAGTTGATTTTATTTTAACAAACATAATTTAATTAACTCATTTATTATACACATAATTAATTTTATAATTCGATTTGCTTTAACTTTTTAGATAAGCTTGTATATATTAGTGTTTATACCATAACGGTGTACGTTTGACGTTTATTCAAACATCAACGATATTGTGGTTAGAATTTGTATTATAAAGTTAATAAAATGTATATTTTTATGTAGAATTAATCCAATTTCTATCAATATAGTGGAAA
The DNA here is from genome assembly GCA_028571205.2 of Hydropsyche betteni. Lineage (NCBI taxonomy): Eukaryota > Metazoa > Arthropoda > Insecta > Trichoptera > Hydropsychidae > Hydropsyche > Hydropsyche betteni. Next base: position 6,869,213 of record JAOXNN020000006.1, read on the forward strand.
TTTATTAATTTTTTAATACATTATTAATAATAATCAACTATAAAATGTCGACTGTCAATAAAAATTATTCCATTCGAAACAACAGAATTCCAGTGGTTAGTAAATTAAATCATTTTTTTACTCAACGAATTGATTGACATGATTTTTTATCTTTTAACAGACGGACGCTTTTCAAGATCAATTAGACGAAGCATTTTATCAAAACTTATATCTTTTAAGTATAAAATTTCCCATGAAAAAAGAATTGCGAAACCATTTGAAGAAAGGAGTATTAAAAACACCCAATTCCGCAGCATTTTATCAAATAGCTTATTATTTAATGTCTGTAATTGACGCCACTTACATAACGCCAGACTTAATGTACGTATTTACAGATCCGAAAATGTCTGTCCAATTTAGAAAGAAGTTTTCAGATTTCGTGAGCGACATGGAAAAAAAATTCGTCGGATACATTTCACCAGTAATATCCAGTTGGCTTGTAACAGCCGGAGGTCCTAAAGTCATAAAACTGCTGTTTCAATTAACTCAAGTCGCAATATTGGTGCAAATCTCAAAAAATAAGATCAATATGGACATTTTAAACGTTGATCAAACTAAAACTGATATTTTAGACGAAGCTATAACAACCCAACGAAAAGAATTACGTGAATTCGTTGAAAAAGATTGTTTCAAATTGGACAATATGAATGCTATAGAAGAAATTTATAATGAAGAAATTTCAAAAGTTGAAAAATATATTGACCTGAAATTGGAAAATCTCAATAGTTTCATTAGATCGTGTTCAGAAATAAAAACTGAATGTTCGTCATATTTCGAAGAATTATCCAACGTTACGAAAGAATCTCCATTACTAAAAGATTGGGAAGACTATATAGAAAACAAAATCGAAACGGCAGATAAAAACTGGGACGATTCCGTCATTAAAATTGCAAATCAAATAAAAACTTCCAAATCGACTAGCGAAGAAGTATTGAAATTGTACAGAAGTAAATCTTGTTCAGATAAAATATTGCAGTATAACAAAAACTGTGATATTTTCCGACCAGAACGCGATATAGAAGAACTTCAACCGATATTAAATAAGTTAATCAAAAATGACAATTTGTATTTGCCCTTTTTATTCGAAGCGTACAACACTATTTTGAAACGCATGAATTTTTCCCAATCTTATGATACAAATGACCATATCAATAAAAAGTTAAACGATCATCGAAACGAATTGAACGATATAGAAATGAAAATCGATGAAATTAACAATTTGATGTCATCCATTCAGCAAAAAATTAAGGTATATGAGTAAATACATTTTCATTCAATCATAAATTAATACAAATATTTATTTTTTTATTTCAGATCAACAAAAAAGATGATTTCCTTTACAGAGGCTACGAATGGGTAGCGAGTTTTAATATTTGAATCGAAATGCTATTTATATTGTTATATATAATACAGTTGAAACTATTTATTTTTAAATTGTGTGAAATTTTGTATTTAAAATCAATTCACAAATCAAGCTAATTATAACTATTGGCTATTATAATGTATAGCTATTAGCTTAGCTTATAACTAAGAGCTATTGGTTCTTAACTATAAGTCAAGAGCTTAGCTTATAGCTTTGAGCTCTTAGCCAGCTAAGAACTATAAACTAAGCCGCCAAGAGCTATAACTAGATTATATATTATACATTATTATTAGCTAATTATAATATGAAAGAATAAAAAGGCTTCCATATGAAAAATATGTTTCATTTTTATTAACAGTCAAAAAATACAAATGTACATGAACGATAAAGACTAAATTAAATGAGATATTTTTAAACAATTTTTGCAAAACAAGTGACATATATACTACGATACTAGTTCAATAATATTACAACTATCAATAAGTTTCTTTGATCTTTTGGAAAAAATTATGTTTTTCGAACAAATCAAATCAATCGTGTATCTTTTTTTATTAAGGAACCATAAAAATATATAAGAAATTGTGACCAAACGGTAATTTTTCAGTCATTTATCTATAAATATAAAAATATTAATTTTAAGTGTTGATCATTTCGAAATTCCAGCAAAATGTAAACGATGGAGACTAGTTTTATACTAGCGTATCTTTTTGTAACCGTATAAGATTAAATCTTATTCGTAATCTCGAACGAACAAATTCTCTTTTTATAGGAAAAACATATTAACAAAATTATATACCATAGAGGCACTTATACATAGCAATGAATTGAAGTTATACAAAATCTTTAGGAAAATAAGTTTTTGGTTTTTAACACTCTTAACCAACGGTAAAAAAATATTTTGATAAGCGACTTTTCGAAAACTCATTGCGTAAACGTGTTAATTTATATAGGTTATTTTTTTCTTAAAATCGTTACACAGAATATTACAAGAAATATGCATGTGGTTTATTTATATAAAAATACATATTTAATCATATATTTTAGTTTTTAAATTCACAACGAAAAATATTATACATTTTCAGAACGAAACCCAAAAATATTCCTTGGTCAAGAGGTTAATCATTTTTTTCTAACGGGTGAAAAAAAATACGTATATGTACAAAATTTTGAAATATAAACGACAGAAAACAAATATGCTGAATAGAATTTTCTTGAGAAATATGCTTTTATATATAATATAAAAAAATATATCGCTATTTACACTATTCATTTATAGTCGAAAAATTAATTCACTTTTAATATTTACGTATTGAATATAAATATTATAATATACACAAAAGACTGAAGAAACGTCCTTTCGAATCGACCAAACATTTATATCAAAATCTCGAAATTTCACCCCCGAAGACAAAACCAATTTAAAACTTAGAGCCCGCGAAAGCTTTCTTCATTTTATCAGATAAAGGAACGCCGCGATGAGCGTCTTTCGACTTCTTGACATCCCTTCGAGGTGTAACGCCTTTGCTTTTTGTCGATGTGCTCGCCGAAGATCTGCTTTTCTTGTTCTGAGCGGATTGTCCGGCGTGCGAATCTTCGTGGGATTTTTTGTGTTTGGAAAACTGAACGGCAGTTCTGACCGAAACGCCGCATATTTGACATTTGTACGATTTCGGCGGCGTATGTTCGGTGTCCATGTGCTTTTTGAGTAATGTGTTATTATCGAATTGTTTTCCACAGTCACATTTGCACGATTCTGAAGATTAAAAGGGAAAACGTTTAATTAATTGAATAAATTGGTTATATAATAAAAATTTATATTAAAAAAAGGCGAAAAATTAAATGTTCAGAATTTTTATCACGTTTTGATCAGAATTTTAATCAGAAACGGTCTGAATGAGAATTGTCAGAATGAAATAATAATCAGAATTTAATAACGAAACGGTCAGAATAGGTTAGATTAGGTTAGGGTTCTCAATATTATTCTGACCATTCAATATTTAATCTGACCTTTTCGATTAATATTCTGACCAAAATCATATTTAAATTCTGACCATTTAAATAGTAGCCTTAAAAAAACTAACCTTTCGTATTTTTTATATTTTTATTAGTGTCTATAGAACCGATGGTTTTGCGTTGTAGTTTTTGTCGAGTTTCTGGTTCTCTGATCGTTCTCTTAATTTCTAACGATTTTCTTCCGCCGAGCGATCTCCTTCTAATGGTCAACGTTGGTTTATTATTAGTTTTAGTTACGACTGATTTCCGAAGAGTACTTTTTGGCAGTTTGCTATCATTTTTTGGTCTTCCTACCGGTTTCGGAGATTTAGGGAAAGAATACCTGACAGTGGTTTCTTCCATAATAGTTTTTAACATTCTCGCACTAGGAACTTTGAGACCAGCAAGAATAGAATCGTTCGGTTTCGGTTTCGACTTGGACGAACTATTTGAAGATTCACTATTTTCAACTTTTCCTTTGAAAGCCGGATTAATTTTGTATTTAACGTCATTTTCTGAACTTTTGAATTTCGTTCTGGTAACAGTTTTAACCGCGCTACTTCCCATGTCACCCTTTTGAATTGAAGGTTTCGATTTAACAACTTTGCTAGTCGAAGGTTTCTCTGTATCTTCGAACTTCGGCAATTTCGAAACTTTGCTCGTTTCGCTATTGCTATTTTTGACTAAGCTCTTGTTCGCTTTAGAAATCGCGTTGATTACGGGCTTTTTGCCGAAGATCTTCTTACGCGTGCAGTTCTCGATGTGTTTATTCAGAGAATTCACATTGGGAAAGACCATGTAGCACTTTGAGCATTCGTGAATAATATCTTTCGTGTTGAGCGAATCCGGCGAAGAAAATCTGGTCGAAACGCGATGTTCGGACTTCACGACCGCCTCCGCGTGACTTTCCCTATGTTCGATCATATGGTGAAGCTTACGATACGACTTTCCGCATATGCCGCAATTGTTAGTTTCGTCACTGGTAGAACTCGTGATCGACAACCGCACGTTATTTTCAGAAAACTCGCTATCCTCCGAAAGCCTCTTCTTTTTGGGAGAACAATGCGTGTCTCTGTGTTCGATCATATGATGACGTTTTCTGAACGATTTCCCGCATCCTGAACAAGTGGCGTCGTCTTTCTCGACTTCTTTTTCGGTATATTTGACTTCGGCGATTGGCTTAGAGCCGTTTTCGCTACCTTCGGATAAATGTAGCTCACGATGAGAGACGAGATGGTGTAGCTTCCTGAAAGACTTGTCGCAAGTGTCGCAGCGGAAACCAGCTTCGGGTTCGCTTTTGACGCTGACCGTAGACGCTCTTCGCGATTTCACTTCGTGCACTTCGCGGTGTTCGACTAAATGGTGAAGTTTGCGAAAACCCTTTTTGCAAATTTCACATTTGAGAATGGCGTCGCATTCGCTTTTTTGTACTTGCGGCTCGTTCGGCTTCGGAGCCGGTTTTTCTTGAGGAACCAGTTCGTTTAACTTTTCTTCGTCGTGTTTGTTACGATGATATACCATATGAGCTAATTGCCTAAATGTTTTGTTGCAGATTTCACATTTTATCACTTTGCTAACGGGAGGTTTTGTACTTAGGAATTTTGAGAGTCTACTCATAGGAGACATCTTGTTTGCAGTGTCTACTTTTTTCGCCAATCTTCCTTTAGATTTTGTATCATCTAATTTGCTACTTTTCAATGTCATATCCGAATCGTTAGATACGTCTTGTTTAGTTAAAGTATCGACTGGATCGTTTTCGGTAATTTTTTCAGGTAACTTTTCATCGTCTATAGTAATAATTTCAACTGGTTCATCTTCGACTTTATCTGTCAATGTTGAAAGTTCAGGCTCCGATAAACATTTACGATTCTCAGGTGGTGTAATTTCAATTATAGACGTATCATTCAAAACATCACTTGTACTGTTTATACTATCGTTAATTTCTTTGTTTTCTAGATTTGACGAATTTATGGATGAGTCGATGTCTGTTGTGTCGAGCTTTTGAGATTCTTGAGAAATTGATGGATCATCAGTTTTCGATTCTTCGACAACTTCTGATGTATTTTCAATTTTTTTACGTTTGGGCGATTTCAAAGCCTCCAAATTGATGATGCCGTTACAATGTTTTGCGTGTTTCAATAAAACGTTGGGCGATCTGAAGTTTTTCGAACATATCGGACAAACGTTTTCTGAGTTAACTAAATCACTTTTTCTAAAACTATTTGACTTATTACAATCTAAGTCTGACAGAGATTTTCTTTTAAGATTATTAGACTCGTCGAAACTCAATGACAATATTTTTTTGGGGCGACCCTTTTTTCGCTTTCCAGTTTCTTCTACAATATCTGTGTTTTTTTCTTCAACTTTTTCATCCTTTTCGGTTTTATCTTGAGAAACTTTAACGGCTTCTTCTTTGACTCGTTCGACTTCGTTTTTCGATTTTATCTCGGGCTCTTTTTCACAATCAGTTTTAGCCTCGACAAGAGTTTTGATCAACGGACTTCGTAAAGAGCCGTCCACATTTAAGATCACGCTTTCGAAAACACTGGAATTCGGAGATAAAATTTTCTTGGGACGTCCTCGTTTTCTTTTGGCGGAATTAGAAAGTGGAGAGTTTGAGACACTGTTGACTTTCTCGTCTTCTCGAATGTCGTTCGATTTGTCAATATTAAAAATTGCCTTCTTTTCGTCGTCTTCCTTTTTAGCAATTTCAGGAGTTTTTACCAAAGAATCGTTGATTGTTTTTTGATTATTTTCAATAAGCGACGATTCAACAATATTCTTAATCTCTTTTTTATGATCAACTTTAGAAACGGTATTTATGACTTTTTTATCTTCATTTTTTATAGAATTACTAATGTTCGGTTTCGATTTTTCAAAGCTCGTTTCTTTATGTTTTGACCTAGAATATGTTTTAGCTGATTTAGGAACGTTCTGTTCTTTGATTTCATCACTGCCTGTAAATATAATTTCTATATCAGATTTAGCAACGGTAGTAAAAACTTGTTTTCGCGGTTGCCTTGATTTTTGTCTCGGAGAAACTTTAACATCAACGGATTCTTCAGCTGTATTACAAACAGATTCTTCTAAAGCGATAATTTCAAGATTTTTATTATAAGGAACGGTTTTTTTAGTAGGAGTCGGTGATTCTTTTATGTCGTTCGGCTTCGATTCACAAACAGTAATTTGTGGCGTAAGTTTAATAGATACATTCGACAATCCTTTATTAGAAGAAGACAATACCGGTTTTACTTCTCTCGAATAAGTCTTCAACGGAGTCTTGTGACGGAAATTTTCAAAAGATTCGTTGAGGTCTTCGGGTTCACAGGCTTTAGTGATGTATTCCTGCGATTTCCCATAATCTAAAACGACTTGTTTCGTTACAAAAGTAGAAGTCGGGTCGTTCATTTCGTCAGCCGAAACATTCGAGTCCACAATATGCAAAGTGACTGTTTCTTCGTTCATTTCGTCGTCGACATTCGTACACGAATCGTTCAAAATGTTTTCAATCTCTTCGGCGTTGACTATATCTTCGTTTTTATCTTTCGTACAATCGTTTTCGATGAGAGAAACGTTTTTCAGTATGTTCGTTGATTCAGATGAATCGATAACTAATATTTTTTCTTTCACGTCTAAAACGGGCTTAGTGATATTTTCATCAGAAACCTCATTAGGAATACTCGATTCGATTATTAATAAATTATTCGAGTCATCCGATAGTTTATCGGATTCGATGCTTTCGCTATTTTCCGCTGAATCGAACAAATTGTCTTTATCGACTTGTGTGATTGTTGAATTCGATTTAGAAGCATCGTTTTGAGCGTTTCCATCACTCCAATCCATGCCGGAATCTCCAGTGACAGGTTCTCCTTCAATATATTCTTCCTCATCGTCCGATTCAATATTAATTTGAGAATCACTGTTAGATAAATTAGCGGGTTGAGAATTACTAGAAAGAGAATCTTTTGTATGTTTTTGTTTATCAGTTTTAATAGTTTCAGATGAAAGGACAATATCTTCGTGTTTTCTTTCAATCGGTGGAGATTTTTGTTTATCGAAATCTACTTTTTTATTAGAATCGATAATACATTCAGCATTTTTAATATTGTGAAATGGCGAAGGTTTGTCTTTTTTAATATTATCTACTGAAAGTTTGTCGTCTTTGAAACTAGACTCTTTTACTTTATCAAATTGGTTATCTAAAGCTTTTTCAAATTTGAAACAACCACTTTTTACTTGGTTTGTATCTAACGAAGTCAAAACGCCATCCGATTTCAATATTTTTGATTCGATGATTAACTGGTCTTTGTTTATTTCAGGAGAGAGCTCAGATTTTGGTTTTTCAGTAGAAATTTCTTTGACAGTAATGTTTGGTAAACATTCTACTTTATTATCCGATAAATAACTTTTAACAGTAACATTAGTATTTTTCACTTTCGTTACATCGACACTTTTGTCGATGTCGTTTAAATTCTTCGACGGTGACTTTTGAAAATTTGCTGAAACATCGTTTATTTTCAATTCGCTCGTGTTGGATTTATTTTTTAAATTTTCGTTTGTAACGTGAAAATTATCTTTTCCAAAACTAGAAATTTTTCTCAATCTATCTGAATCGCTCATAATTTTTTCAATCGATTGAGATATTGATTCATTTTCCATAAGGTTTTTAATGTTAGTAGGACTCACTTTTTCACAATTATTTTCAGTAACCGATTCCAATTTTGAAACATTAAAAGACTCTATTTTACTTTCTTGGTGCTTACAGTTATCCAATTTGGATGGAACTTCTAAAGAAAAATTATCTGTTAACGTTTTATTTGTTTTCTTTTCGTTTTCGTTGTGATCGACGGATTGATCGAAATAGAAAGTCGTCAATTTTTCTTTAGAAATCGAATCAATTATAGAATTTTCTTTACGTTCCAAAATATTTTTCTTGTTATGATTAGCTTCTTTCGGAACTACTAGAGAGGCTTTCGAGAATATTTCACAACTGGTATTCAACGAAGAATCATTTTCGTTGGAAGACTTCAATTTATCATTTAACATAACCTTGCAATTCTTATAATGATCAACCTTACTGGGAATTTCTTTTTCGGACAGTAGCGAAGTTTTATTTTCGTTACTGAAAATTTGATCTTTACTATTTGCGCTAAGAAACAATTTTTCTTGATTCATTACAGCTTTTATCAGATCTTGCGAAGTCTTTTCGATATCGGCAGACGATTTCTGCTCCGTTTTTCCTGCATCCGAATTAGGTATACTACTAGATATTTCCTGAAATTATACACAAAAATTAAATGTCATCATTATTTTTTATGGTAAAAGCTACAAGTTTAAAATTACTTTTTCTTTGGCAAATTCAGAATTTTCAGGAGTAATCGTTATTTGATTTACTTGTTCTTCGTATACTTCTATATTACCATCTTCATTTTTGCTGTAATAAAAAAGATTTTAGCTTTGATCTTTATTTATATTATTTCAAAATATATAAAAAAAACATACCCGACGTGTAAATATTTTATACTCGGATTCCCGTTATCTTTTATCACTTGAAACGCTGTCAGTTCTCCATTAGAGTCAGTATATATGTAGATATTTTGTCCAATATTAATAGCTTCCACATTATTTCCGTCGATAACGAGAGTCACACGATGACTGCCTTCAGGAAAATTATAACTCTCCGACTTCATCTCGGCATCTCCAGAATCGTCAGTGAATATTTTGACATCAACTATTTGTTTAGGAGAGTCGTCCAAATCTTCACTACACGAAGTTTTGGTCTCCTGCAAAGTCGATTCGGGTGTTTCTTCTGAAAGCATCTTTTTCGATAGTCCAAAACCCAAATTCTTTGCACTATCGATACTTTCCGAAGTATCTTCTACGTACTGCATATCAGTCGACATCTCTGCGCCGCTCTCCAAACAATCGTCAGACTTTTCATCAGGTTGCGGATCGTCGTCGATGATCAACTCGTGTCCGTCGACCGAACTTTCGTTGTCGTCGAAAATGTCCATGCTCGGACGAAGGACTTCATCAGTCTCTACGGTTTCGTGGATATTAAATTTGTTAACCGACTCGACATCCATAGCCGATAAGCTATCGAGAATGTTTAAGGTTTTAAAGTCGGTGACGAACGGCCGATCGACTGAAGACTCTCCGGCGATTTGAAAGACGTCGGGAGACTCCTTGTCGATGGGCATCGTCAGGCTGGAATTGCTGATATTTTCGAGGATGGAATTGTCTTCTATGACGGAATAGTATTTGGAGCTGTTCTCTTCGTCAGCCGTCTGGTAGTTGACGGAGTCTTCGTGGTTCACTTCGGCGACGCTCGTGTCGATCGTGGCATCGAGCGATTCGCCGAAACTGAATTTGGCCTTGTCCTTTTCCATGTTTGAGACTTAATGCGACAACATTGAATCCATGGGATTAAAATGATGAGAGCTGAAACGTATAGCGAGTTTAAAATCGTGTAAAAGAGTGACATGGAAGAAAAATTATGTGCGAAACGGAGATTTTTTGTTTGTCGAAGGTTGAAAACATACTAAACCGGCTGGTCGAAATAAAATGATAGGTAGATCAATAAAAAAATTTTCAAGTAATGCAATCGTTTTGGAAGTAACTTCGTTTAAGCAATTTTGTTCATAATTCAATATGCTGTACTTTATGTTTTTTAGCAAGATTAATCAAACCAATGTGTTGTTGACTGAAGAGTCGACCAAAAACGGAACGCTTATAAATCTATGGGTCTGGCGAAAATTGCAATATGATAATTTTTAAATCATTAATTACAGGTGAGGGCTCGGTTACAGATGTCCGTATATAAAGTGAAGGTGTTTATTTTTTAAAATTCCTATATTCATCTTGCGCAAATATCGAAACGCAACTCATATTTTGATTCTTTATATATCGATAACGATATATTTCATATTTTCCTTACATATATACGTATATATATAATTATCCTTACGTATATATATAATTAAAATTTTCACTTTTATATCTGCAACCCCTCCTATACGAACCACTGCTGTTAATTATGCTTACACATTCAACACCTCAAGTAGTTTATCATAATTAGACATTTTCAATGTCGTACAAGATATTTTTCTCTGTAAGAACATAGTTTATGAAAAAATCGAGAGGTACGCGTGAAAGTATGAACTATACTAAATTTAATAAAAACGATCAAACGACCCATCTATCACATACAACCCGATCTATGCACCAGTTTAGTCGGACACTAACAAAACTAGCGGAAATCACCGGTGCGACATCAACATATATTTTTGTATGAGCGATCGCTAAGACTACTTTCTGGGAAGACTGACACATTCCAAACGTTTGTGATTACAAAGACCGCCATCAAAGCTGAAGACAAAACGACGAGCCCCAAACGAGGGACTCCGAAGGCCGTCCGGAAACCGAAAATCAGTTGAAAACCGCTCTTTGCGAAGTCGCTCACCTCCGGTAATGTAATAATGCGGTAATGTGGTAATGTGGTACTTGGGTACTGTGGCACTGTGACACCGTTATCTTGACGGGTGCGAGGGGAGCGCTGCGCCGCCCGCCTCGAGGCCCCCGAGGCGAGGAGGCCCGGGGGAGGCCGGGGACGAGCGGGGGGGCGGGGGGCGGAGGCGCCGGGGGCCCACGCCGAACCAAACGTCACAAACAAGCACAACCGTAAACCGTATTTAGGCACGCCGCGCGAAAGCGACGAACGCCGACCATTAGCCGATAACGGGAACGACGATTTGCCGCGTTTTCGCGATGAACGGTCTTTTCGAATTTATGGATGCGGGGGGGGGGCGTTTTGGATTGGGTTTTTTGTTGTTGTTGTTGCTTGAAATGTAAATGTTTTTGTATGTCGGAAACGGTTCGTGGACGTTTGCTCAAATGTTGTTGACGTACGCGACGTTAGCGCGCTGACGCCGATGAACTCGATGTTAGCGTACGTTGATGATAGCACGCAAAGGTGTTAGGCCAGGCGCCCACAGGCGATTGGTTGCGGCGCGATTTGTGATAGAACGCATTGTTTTGGGTTGTAGTGCGCCCAT
>JAOXNN020000006.1:6885397-6904043 GCA_028571205.2 Hydropsyche betteni
GACATACCAATTTCCACCTTATTGATATTTAGCATAAGAGCGTTATCTGAGTGTAAACAACTTAAATTGTCGTACCAATTAGACTAAAGCTCTTTTGAAGGTGTATAAACAGACTAGTTTGTTTATGCACAAACCAAGTAGACACTCAAAATGTAACATATATATCACGACCAAATAAACAAACAGATCATAAGAAAAAAACATACGAAAACCATTTTTTCATAAAATAGAACATAATAGATAATATTGAGGTAAAGGTGAAGCCTTAAATTTAAATGGCTCGCGTTTAATCCACAATTTTGCACATTTACAATCCAAGACACATTTGTACGATACTAACATCACATATTGGAGGCTCGTTGAGTTATAACAGTGGTAACTTTGCCTTATATAGGTACACTTTATGTATCAAAGTGCGGACAGGGGATGAAATAGTGTAAGGTTATCGCAAACTTTACGAACCCCATTTCTGAACATAAGAGACGCTATAAATTAAAGAAATGGCCACCAAAGTGAAAACGATAAAAGCTAATATTTACACCGCAAACGGTACCCAACGCTTGCCCGATTCGAATCTTTTAAACGGACTACTCGGATCAGCTTTGAGTTATGAGAATATAATTGTTGATAATTATGCTGTCTACTGTGTGAAAATGAAGTAGTACATTCAATGTAAATTGTGCCAAGGATTAATCAAATCGCAACTGTTTATCATGGTAGGTATGAAGAAAATGGAAAGGGTGCGCCAGTTCATATCAGCTAGTGCTTGTCTATTTACTGTATATTTTGTGATTTATGTGTATTTAATGAAAATGTCCATTATTATCACCCTAATATAAATCACGTTATATAAACTTGTTCTACGATAATTATTCTTTTGCATGTGAAAATATGTACGCCTTGAAGTAATGAATTTTGGTGTGATTCATAAATTTCATAAAATATTATTTGATTCCAAATACAAGCGAATCATTATTTTTCACGCGAAAAAAAACGATAATTAAATTTTCATTAAAGTGAAGATTTTAAAAATAAATATAACAACAAAGGCGTAATAATATAATGAAGAAAATTCCATTAACGCGAGAAGAATTTATAATAAAATTCGCAGAATCGAGTTCATTAATCTCGCGATTGATCCGCCAAGTTCACAAATCGACCATAAAAAAACTTTCCCGACGACGATTTTAACAAAAGCTAACAATAAATAAATAAAAAAAAAACGACCCGAAGCGAAAAAGTTCACAGCGCCTACAAATCAAAATCCGATCTCGAATACGTCCGAAGCCTGTCGGCAAAAAACGCGGTTTTTCCCGCTCCCGAAATCGCCGAGACGGGAAAATTCTCTTGCTCTCGAGGATGGCTAACAAGGCAATCTCCAGTTGTGCCGAAAACTTTTCTTACACATCTCAAAGCTGCCAAGTGGCAGGCGAGGAAGAGGAGTGAAAGCATCAGGCGGTAAAAACCAACATGCTGCAACTTCCTCCCCATCTTTATAAACCGTTCGTCCCCGTTTCTTGGGGGTGGTAGTAGACACCGAAACGGCGAAAGTTTTACAATGGGGTTAGCGGTTCGCCCTCGTCGGTGATAAAGCACTTTCTCATTCAAATGGATGGGCGTGCATTTTTCTGGCATGATGTATTGTTTGTTTATATTGTCGGATTTCTTATTGCGCCAGACTGGAAAGTATGCCCGAAAGATTTCGATGATTGGATGAAAGCGAAAGTCTGGTGCCGTTTTGCGGTTCGGTATTAGTGGCGATGGTCGGGATCGAATATTATTTTTGTTTTATCGAAAAATCGCATGAAAGTTTCCCCGTTCGCTCTCAGATTACTTTCGGAAAGTTGGTTATGAATTAGTTTCGAAGAGATGCCGTATTGAATCTCAACTAAAATATGAAAACTTTCATGGTTCTCGTTTGATTAGAATAACGCATATGAAAAGTTTCGAAATTGCTTCACTTATAAAACAAAGAACGAACTGAAATTGTTTAAATAACAATACGCAACAGTTTCTAGGAAAAGCTAAAGAATCGGAAAATTGTTTAAGCGTCCGAAACAATTCAACACGATTATTGAACACCCACATCGTGTTGTTCAAGTTTGGAAAAACTTTAATTAACCCAAATTTCCAAACTTCAAACTATTCCGCATAGTTTCTAGATTGTCGAACGGGCAAAAACGTCGACAAGAGCAAAGAGTCGAACAAAATCGAGACAAAGTTCATTCGTTGTTAATTAGCGAAGGCTTTAAGTTCAACCGAAAGTTCTATGGGACGACACGTATTGACACATTAGGGTTAGAGATAACCAAAAGTTGGGTGACGACGGTCCCCGCTAAACCGTTAAAATCCGTGAACATATGCGCACAAACGATCCCGAATTTTATAAAATTATTATATGGTATAATGATTTATTTGTCGCTAACTTTGAAGGACACTGTCAGCGTTCGTTCGCTGTAATTAATTGGATATAGAAAAACCTGAAGTGACTTCGCTCCGAGATATAAATTCGCGACACAAATTGAATGTCGCAGACTCGGTGTTTTCTACGAGCGACTTTCAATTCTAACAAAATTATCGTCGATGCCTTTGTCTTATTATTGAGTTAGGAATAAGCGAGAAATTAGCTTTGTGTGCTCGAGCAAAAATCGTTTATTTTAACGAACGTAAGCGTACATACAATATTATGGTCGTTTCGGGCCTGAACACGGTGCAATCGTTAATTAAACGCGTATTATTAAAATCATTCAAAGGTTTACATTATATGAAATATAAAAAATATGATATAAAATTCTACGAAATATTCAATCAATTTTGTCGTCTATTGAATGTTATTGATAAAATTCGTGGAATTGAGAATTATGTGAAATATAAAATATTATTTATATAAAATTTCTAAAAAAAACAAAAATAACTTTTTCTATTGAAAAATATTGAATAAATTGAACCTCTGTGACTTTCATGTTTTTAAATCTATTACTTCGAAAATGTTCCACGAATAGTCAAATTTTATTATGTAAATAAATCACTATTTAGCCAACATCCTATTCGCTTGAAAGGTAAACAAAAGTTTCAAATGAAACATAAATCACACACTGAATTCGTAGAACAAAAACACATGAAAGCGAATTTAAATACGAAATATCAAATCCTCCAACCGATATAACATTCGACCTCGAGACTGAAACAGCACAATTTTAACCAAAAAAATTAATTACACGATGAAAACCTAGCAACGCACGCTAATCCCGCATATTACCATCCCCCACATAACACACTCAAGATAATATCCCAATAAAAACCTAAAAACGGCATTTATAAGCAGCCCGAGGTCTAACCAAACGGAGGGGGCGTATATTCAAGCACATTTTGTTTTTAAACATTCGGGCGCCCGAGGCGCCGAAAAACCAACAACCCCTACACATCGGGCGCGTTATGATTGAACGGGGGAGGTGGTCTGAGCCCTGGGTGATAATATAAATTGATAAGGCCCAGAGGAGGCCGTGTCTGCTTAATCGTCGAGACAGGATGTACCAATAAATGGGAGCAACCCCGGGGCCTTAATTAGCCCCGTCGGCCTCGCTGTGGATGACGCAAAACAGGTACACAATACTATCGTTTCGCTAGATCTCTGTCGAGGATTGTGTTCTTCGAGGGACGAGGGCCACTTGGAGAATTGAAGATGCCGTTATTGTTAGACGAGACGCGGCTGGGAACGTGTCGAGGAAACGTCGGGTTAAGATTTAATGGTGTGCCGCAATCGGGGTATGTTCGAATCGAAAGAAATTCTGGAAGTGTTCTATTATATATTTTCTATTATATATTTCGGGGAAATGGGTTCGTTTCATTAATTAGGTGAATATTTAATGAATACTAGCGGTAGTTCCCGGCGTTGCTCGAGTTCCCGATTCCCGTTCCCGGTTCCCGGTTCCCGGTTCCCGATTCTCGATTCCCGTTCCCGATTCCCAATTCCCGTTCCCGATTCCCGGCTCCCATTCTCGATTCCCGTTGTGAACACGCGTTCTGCGCACACTGGTGTACCGATGCATTAAAATTGTTGTGAAATTAATTTATTTAATTATTTCAAAAACACATCGAAAACAAAATATCCCCGATTGTATGAAATCTTCACAACACGACTGTCGGGCGGATTGCGGAGTGTACCGTCATTTTTTAGCTTTTCTTTAAGAATTTCTCTATTATTTTTCTTCATAAACCACCCCTTAGTTAAAGCGAACAAAAGAAAAAAATAAATAAACAAATCGGTCAAGCGGTTTTTGAGATTAGTCCAGATAAAATATCTGCGACGATTCATTTTTATTTATAATATATAGATAGATTAAACTTTGTGCGGAAAGGTATTTGTATGGTTTTTCTCGAAAAGCATTAGTGCGTTTTCATTTTATACCAAAAGGAAATACCTATTAAGACACAGGGAAATTTCAAAGATCGCTTTGTAATTCATCTCGTAATACGAGTTATAGCGTAATGAAAGAGAAGTCCCGCATATAAATTTGTCAACGATTCAATTATAATTAAATTAGTGAAATTTTCCGTCAACAGCGTATATGTACTAAACGAAAGTTAATTTATTCACATCAAAGTATAATATGATATAATAAGCGAAGCGCGCACACAACTCGGTCTGCATCCGACGACCGGAACTAAAACTATTACACTTTATACATTATTGAATTAATAAAAAGCTTTACACGATATAACAAGTTACGAGTACAATTGTGTACAGCAAACTTTCGTCGAATCGATTCTAGTTTCTCGATAACCTCTCGACGATTTCACAGTCAACTTTCGAGTGGTATCTGCCAGAAAATCGGCAGACGTCAAACTCGATTAGGAGAGCGACTGTGCCAAATTCGAGTTCACTTCTGAATAATTGTGATGACGGCGGTGTGAGCCATTACAACAATTCGGAATTCGCAAATCGGGAGACGACTGCAAATTTTGGATCCGATTCGCAATCTGTGAACTAGAATTTACGAGTGGAACACTCGATTAAGCGACACGATGTTGCATTCGTAAGTTCGCTGCGAATGTATGGCTGCACCTGCAATCGTTGTTCTGTTCAAGTTTTAACACATTCGAGAAATATACTAGTGTGACATAAGCCGTAGTATCCTCCGTATTATAAGAAGCTTTTAAGTGTTTCCGGATAAAAGGAAGTCAGTTTTGCAGTAAATTAAAACTTGTATAGAATGAATACATATCTGTTTAAAAATATATTTGCGTAAAATTGTTTTATATAACGATAGGCTTTTTTCGAGAATATTGCATCGCTTAATATAATACTAATCACTGTCTAGACTGCGCAGGCTAGATAATGGAAATTTTAACTTTGCAAATTCAGAACTGTAGGATTAAAAAAGGGAAGGAAATTTGAATGAAATATACGTTTAAAATCAAAGTATTATGAAAAATATGAATTATAATAGAAAGGTGCACTAATTATTTCAGAATTAATAATTCAATACTGAACTATTACAATAAATTTATTTCACATATTGTGTATAGTATAATATATACAAAAGGAATATGAAGAGTTTATGGGACAAAATTAAAAATGCGTTTCGTCCTCTGTGCAAAAGTGCCGAATAAATCGGAGGATTGGCATATAAAATTTAAGTACGGACGGAATGTTAGGTACACAAAGTGAGTCCTTGTTTGTTATCCCTGGTTATGTTGCAGATATGAGCAAAGGCCTCGTCCGTTGCACGACGGTAATAATCCTGGATATAATGCGAAATATCTCTTTTGAAACGAAGAGAAAGTTACGAGTTTTGTATCTCCGGAGGGAACATATTGTGCACTAGCGGAAATCTTTGCGATAAATTTTCGTATTAATGTTTTTATGCGGTCAGAATACGATTTCGGATTATTGAGGCCCATAAAAGTATGGAACGCTCTTCGGTATTCGTACTTTTACGTGATGTGACTTTGATATGCACGAAAATTTGTCTGCGCGATATTTCAGGTTCCGATTACATTTTAAATGAAATGCTTCCGGGAAAAAATGTGCAAATCACTTTTCATAGTAACGCGAAATATTCGCCGATATTTCGCTGCCGTTATAAAACAGAATACCTCCAATATTGATACTCGATCATATTACATCATATCTCGCTCTTTATTGGAAGTGATCAAAAGAAATTCGCCAGAAAATATTTCCGCAGCATACGCAAACGAGTACCGAAAAAAATGTGTATCTATATGAAAACGTCTATTGACACGATTTCAAATATTTGGCCCGAGTAACCGCAACGTCGTCTCTTCGAAGATACCGAGGAAAAGAGAGAAGACGTTACGCCAACCGGAAAATTTTTACCTCGGCATTCACGGTTTTGCAAAGGATTCAAAAAGGCGTGTAAACGTGCGTCCGATTGCTACGTAATACGACCGCCGTATAACACAGTTTCATAACATTAAAAAATGTATAGAAAAGTTTCAGAACCTGTAATAAACAACATTTCAAAAGAAAATAATTCCCTTTATATGAAAAATAAATAAATTTCAGATGAATTTCAATTAAAATATAAAAGAACATTTTCAATGTGAGATGTAATAAAATTTCTGTATTTAAAATTTGATAAAAGTTATGAGGCATATTCAAATGAATGTTAGCACCACATCAATTTCACCAAAATAAAAATACATCAGTGGGTGCAAATTTACGATAATATAACATCACACGTAATCGAAAACCTACACCCACTTTTCCAGCACAACCACCATTCGAACAAATCACCCAAAAAAAAAACTTAAAAATCCAAATCGTACAAAACCGAAAAGACTCACGCATAAATTTTACGACGAAGCGCTTCATCCGAACAGCACAAAAAAAAGAGGTAACTTTACGAACAAACCCCGAACACAACAAAAGCGAAAAAATGAAAATAAAAAATGAAAAAAAAAAAACGGCTCGCAATTCCATTCCGAAGAGCCGGAAGTGCGAGCCCGTAGATCGGGAAAAATCGTAGGCGGGGAGGAAAAGCAGTGAAAATCGGGGCAGGTGAGCGCGGCGAATTTCCACCGGTTTTCCGCGCGGCTCGTACGCATACAAAGGAATCGTTCGAATATCAAAATATGGCGGGCAATTTCTGGATTCCTCTGCATCACCATTGCCGTTCAGTGTGGGTGTGGAATATATAAGGAGCATAGGTTCGAAGCTCGCGTTCTTCATTCGAGTGCATTTGTGGTGAATCAAGGTTTATTATGCTGTCGCGTTATCCGTTGGGAAATGTATCTATATTCATAAAAATGAATTGTCGTTTGGTGACGCGCTTAAACTCAAGAACGGCTTGACCGGTTTGTATATATTTTTATTCTTATTCGCTTTAACTAAAAGGGGGTTTAAAAAGAAAAATAATAAGGAAATTAAAAAAAAAAAAATCTGACAAATAATATAAGTAATTTTGTATGGAAAATTACATCGCCATGCCGCGCCGCGACGCGTATTGATTGTGACAATAATTAATCGGGAACCGGTGTGTGCAGAACGCGTGAAGACAATGGGAACAATGGGCCAACGGGACAACGGGTGCTATTTTAAGATATGAAAAAAAATTCAGTATTTAGAGACGAAGATCTATCGCTTGTTGACGACAGATCTTCTTATATATGCGAAAACGACGGGATGAACACAAGACACGACAAAAACGGGACGTATGGTCAGCTTAGTTTTAGCGAGACAACGAAAAGCGATTATAGGTGATACGAAGGTCACCGGGTTAGTTAGTTTATAATAAATTGATTAAAATAAGTTAAAATGTCCACATTATCCATGAATTTTAGAAAAATCTTATTTTCAATCAAAAATTATACCGAGTGCTTATGATTATAAAAAAATATTTAAATAAAAAAAATATATTGAATAACAATAGTCAAATATTTTGATTCGAAAATTTATAAGAGATGATATAAAAAAAATTGAACATAACGAAGATTGCTAGCTTTGGATCTAATACCCTTCATATGAAACGTACGTTTGTATGCTGTGCGAGGCTGTAAAACAATTTTTTCCCGAGCCGTCGAAAGAGAAGCCCGTGGAGCGAATCTGCCGGAATGCCGGGCAATAAAAGGAGCCACGAGAGCGTATCGAGAGCTCTCGAACGAGAGAAATCTCTCGGTAATCTCTCAATTTTAAAGGGAGCCTTCGGAAATGGCGCTCGACGTCTTAATAATTCGACGTTCGCAATATCTACGTACGTCTGATACGATTTCGCGTCCTGGCGCGCGCCGCGAGGAAAATCCCAGCTCGCGAACGAAAAAATATGGACGGAAGAAAGGTTTAGGGGCGAAATAGGTGGGCGAAACGCTCGGTCGCATTGTGCATCGCATATTTTACTCGGAATAGCATGAATGAGAAATCAACGCGTCGAATCTAATCGAGCGTCTGTTTGCGAACGAAATCGCAAAAATCCGCAAGCGATCTCTTTTGCATAATTGATTTGCGCTCGACGGCTCGGATTGTACGGTGAATCGGATGAAGTATTTCGAAAAACGTGTTTGCGATTCAAATTAAATCCCATTAAACATTTTACGAATTGAAAAGCCGTCACTATTCTAAATTTGACGCGCGCGAAAGCGTCGCTTAAATATTTAAATTTATCGAAATAAAAATGTTGAACACTAAGTCAAAATTAACACTTTACCGATCGGCTATTGAAACTGCTAGACTTACGCCAACGATCGCACGATTTTGCGCAAAATTACATTTTTCATCGCAACCTACTAAAATCGTCAAAACTTTTTTATTTATTTATAAATTTTCACAAAACTTTCAGAAACCATTCAATACAAATGTATTCAAATGTCGATGAAAAGAAACTTACGTTTTTTCAATTAATTTAATCAAGAGATACATACAAATAATATTTAAAATAAGTTAAAACCACTGTCAGGCCAGGCGCCTACTGCGATTTGTAATCGCGAAAATGGAACGCATTGTTTTGGGTTGAAGTGCACCCATATACCATATGGGCGCACTTTAACCTAAAACGATCCGTTTCATTTTCGCGACTAAACGATCGCCGCGACTACAAATCGCAGTGGGCGCCTGGCCTTAGTTCTTAAATCAATTTTATCTTAGGTTTAATAAGTTACGCTAAATAAACACATGAATCAGATCATTTTACAAAAGCTAATATAAAAAAATACGAAGTTTTAAAATAATATCGCTCTCTTGAAAATAAAAAAAGATATTTTATCACTAATTAATTTTTTATTCATTTGTCCTGCCATCTTTTGTGGAAACTTCGAAGTATAAAGGAAGCGTAATCACATATCGACGAGTAAAGTCGAATGTATTTGAGGACGCGACGTTCACGTCCGCGGTCGGTAAAGTGTCAAAACACATTCAACAGACAATTCGAACCGAAAATTTCCATCGACTAAATTTTCACATTGTTAAAATCTCGAACGAATTATGCAAACACGACCAAAACTCCATCAAAATCAATTACACGTTCAACGCCCCGATTACGATTTTCAAACCTTCCCGCTCCCGCCATAAAACTGCCAAATTTAAGCCAAATTCATGACGCCGATTCCGCGCAAGCCGTCCAGAACTACAAATGCAACCACCACTCGAAGCGAGAACGTACCTTTACACATCGCTAACGATAACAATAAATGTGAGCGGGTCGGGTACGCCCGAATTAATTTATCGCACCTGGCTCCCGCCTGGTCCCGGTTTTATGGTCACCAATCATTCCGGGATTTCCCGTTTCCCGGCGAGACCGGAGATTTTTTTCCCGGTCCCGCGGGAGTAATTGTTCGCGGGGTACGTGTACGTATTGCACGTGTTCTACGTGTACGTATTGCGCGTGTTCTACGTGGTGTGCGCGTCCGGGGTATTTCATTAAAAACGTTGAGTCTCCCCGATATAAGTTGAATAATTGATTTTCGAACGGGGGCTTTGTGCGGGTGCGGATTTTGTGCGGGCTCTTTTCTTTTCGTTCGTTCGTTTTTCGTCGTCGAGGGATGTTTTACGTGTGGGGGGGGTTGGTTTTAATTTTAAACGTCGGGCGGATTGTGAAATGAAGATTTTTCGCTATTGTACTCGATCGTGTTTTACGTGGGAATTGAGCGTTCGGGATACAGATGTGAATTTTTTATGTCTTCATTTTTTGGTGATTTGTATTGCAGAATTGGAAAATATTTCAAATTGAATATATAAAAATGGATAATATATAATAAACAGTAAACCTTTTACATTTTTGCATACACGAAAATTCTTTTGCAAATGTTTTGAGTCAAAGAATTATAAAAATAGCTCATAGCTATTGACCCATCGGGATTTTTTTCATCGTTTTGCGGACTCAATTCGACCTTGGGTATAAGAAATTTTTTTTATAAAATATTCTATTTTTATAATATTTTAAACGGATTCGTAAAAAATTAATTTCAATTTCTTTTATTGAATTATATCCGCAATAAAAATTTCTCTTCGAGTTTTAATGAATCGACAAGGTCGATAACAAATACAAATATATTCATAAGGACATTCATAATTCAATATCCTAAAAATGTTACAAATTCTAGTGAATAATGATTCTGAAATTTATATATCAGTTAAAATAACCATGAATATAAAACAATAAAAAATAATGTGATAAAAAGCTACAAATTCTAGAGTCAAAAATATTTTTAATTGTGTATTAAATTTGTATGGAATTAATACAAATGAGAAATACGGTATTCCTCCTGTAACGCCAAGATAGGTTAGACGTTATATGGGGGGAATTTAGGAAATCAATGATTGAAACATTTTCACTTTTCTTTTTTTTGGATATTTTTACGAGTTTCAAAAATTAAAAATTTAAATGCATTAGAAAAAAATAACGTTATAGGGGGATTACTGTATAATATAAAATTTGAAGCCTTTAATCTTTGAACAAAAATAAAATCAAAAAAATTTTTGAACACTTCTATTACGTATCAAAATAAATTCTAAGATTTTTAATTTTGAAATGTAATTAAATAAAAATATAAAATTTTTGCAATAATTCCATAAAAAAATATAAATTTCAATATAACGAAAGATAAGATTAACAAGAAACTGAACGAACTCTGAAAATTCATTTATTTTTTTTTTTCGATAAAGCTCGTACTGAATATAAGACCATCAACTACGTAAAAAACACATAATTCAATTCGATTCATCGAGCACGAAAAAATTCTAAACACACCGAACAGATAACGCCCAAGGACCACACCGAAGAAAATTCACCAATTAACCCCCGCACGACCCAAAGCGTGCGAGAATCCACCCCCACGACCTGCCCCCCACACACAACACCACGTCTCGGTTTCGGCGAAGCTTCCGAAGACCGAGCTTTTGAAATACGATTCGGCGACCTGCACGGCCGTTCTCATCTCGGACCGTCCTTTTTTCAATCTTGACCCCCCCGACGAAGGTCCTTCGCATTCGGTTATTTGATCCTTTCCGAGGCCACGGACGCGGAAATATGCGGACGAGCTCGGAAAATTGGGTGTGGAGCCTGCGAAGTACGCGTAATC
The DNA here is from genome assembly GCA_028571205.2 of Hydropsyche betteni. Lineage (NCBI taxonomy): Eukaryota > Metazoa > Arthropoda > Insecta > Trichoptera > Hydropsychidae > Hydropsyche > Hydropsyche betteni. The sequence goes on from JAOXNN020000006.1 coordinate 6,896,933, forward strand.
GTCTAAAATCAGGTCCTTCGTATGTGGAATGTGTGTGTGTGTGGGGAAACATGTCGAATAAATTGTAAAGTAGCGTATTAAACTGAAATTTCATTATGTTAACTGTGCGTTATGTGGGTTTTGAGTTTTGACATATATTCAAGTGCGTGGACGTTTAATGTTTATTTAACGGTGTAAACTTCAATGGAATGGGTGAACGAAAATATTTTTGATAAAGTGGAAATATTAATGTAAGTGTGTTAATATAAAGATTTCTCAATTGTAAATAAGCTTAAGTTAATTGAGTGAACGTATATAAAAAAGGAAAAATCTTAAGTTTTCGTATTTTATTATGTATAAAAAAGTTGTTGTTCAGCAAAATTACACGGAGAACAAAAGGAAGAATCGACGAAGCGAACATTGTATAAAAAAGTGTATACGTATAATAAAAAAAAGTTAAATGAAATTGTGCTTTTGGTGGACTCACTTAACGATCGCAGATATGAAAATCTTTCGAGGGTTCGAATGTGCGAAAACGGGATACATTTTTGCTGTGAGAATATAAACAATAGTTGTAAGTATGAGATTTGGGGGAGGCGAGTATATGAAAGCGTTTTGTTCAACAGAGCAAAAACACGGAAAACGGCTCGCATTTTCTGCGTCATGAATTCGAGCAATTTTTCTCAAATCTCAGTGCCTTTTGTGCGCGCGTATTTAGTTTCAAGGGAAATACAATAAACAACGACATAGCGTAAAAAAGTTTGCAAAAGTCGTTATTGTGTCGAGCCGGAATGAAGTCTCGTGTCAAGGTAAGAATGCACTTGAATATTGTTGTATATAAAAGTAAAATTACGATATTTTTTCTTTTGAAATAAAATTTCTAGAAATAAATAAATTCTGTTTTAATAGCCGTTTTCATTGTGGAACACTTTTACGAAACTGAAAGTTAATAACTGTATTATTTTACATCATGTTTTTAATATCTAAATGAATGAATTGAGCAAATTCGAAGAATTTTCATAAAATATAATAACAGAGAACGAAAAAATGCTGCAAAAACGTCTGATGAATAAAATAACATCTCAGATTTTTACAATCACAAACATGAATAAAAAAAATTCAACGCATCAATTGAACGTCCAAACCGAAAAAGGAGTCGAAATCGGGTCAGATTTCGCAAAGGCGACAATTCCACTTTATGCCAAAGGTGAAAACAGCGAACCGATACTTGCACAGATTACCGGCTTACGGATTCCAGACACCATTAGCTGAAATAAGAACGAAACTACGCGAAGTCCAACAAACGCACGGTTCCCGAAACGCACGATCGATTTTACGAAAGATAACGATCGTAGTGGACGATCGGAACCTTTCCCTTTGGAACACAACACGTAAACAACAAACACTTCCCGAGGGCACGAAGGACCGTGTTTGAGGTCCTTTTGGGGTGTGAGGACACGGAATCAGACTACGACTCGGCGAACGGCCCAAGGTCCATTCCATTAACCGTTCCTCGCCTATAATTTAGTTAAGTGTCCGAAGAATGGTCGGAAAATCAACCAAGGGCTCTGTGAAGGTACGTGTAAGCCTGGGTATTAATAAGGAAATACAGCCCCTACGTGGTTGTACTCGACCCGATACGAGTGCCGTTTAAATTTCGTAGGATTTTTGAAAAGAATAGAAAAATTCTTTTGGGATGTTAATAAAAATGGTGAGGAAGAAATTCGAAGATATAATCTTGGTGGAGGTTTTGTTCCGGTGGCGTAACGAGGGGATATCGGAGGAAAATTGCAATTTATTGTATGGGGCTGAAACGTGTTGCGATAAAATCGTCTGGTTTTCGTTAAAGTATTTTTTTTTTTTAGCAATTACATAGTATTGAATTTAATTTGAAAACGAGCGTATTGCAAAAAATGTCGATTTTTTGTGGAAAATGTAATATGATACGAACGAAAATGAATGTGTGAAATTAATATATTATATTTTACGTCAAGTATAATTATTTGTGTAACCGTACTATCGAGTTACTTTTACACGAGCTTTTTAAGTTTATTAATATTTATGACACTTCTTTCAGTATCAGTGGCAAATATGATTTATTTTAAAGTCAAAAATGTAAGCTAATCAGATCGCCGTCGTAAATGATACACTCGTTTCGATAATCCGATTCGATCTTAAGTAATAGATGGAAATTTAGACTAAAAAAATATATTTTAAGATAATACGATACTAAAATTTTAGACAACAATCAACACTAATTGAAAACAATTCGCTTTTAACAAATATAATAATACAGCCGATACTGATTAAATGGAACTGTAAGCCTTTTTTTGATAATTCATTGATTCTCACAAAACCCAACAACCACCACAACAACAACAATGACAACTAATCATTTACAAGAAATGAAACTATAATTAACATAGTGGTAAACCGACCCAATATAATACGCCGATTGAAAATTTGCAATAAAACCGCCAATAAGTAAAGTAGTCGAGAATGATCGACAGTGTAAATAACAAATTTATTATACAAAATAGAATAATATATAATAGTTTTGAAACAATTCAATATAACAACAGTTCAATATAGTTTTGGGTTCTGAGAAATATTGTCACCCTATTTTAATGATACAAAAACCTTTTCCACAAAAAAATACATATACACGTCAATTTTTGTGGCGATCGGTCGAACAGTGTTGGAGTGATATGGCAACAAACAAACAAACAAACAAACATTCATTTTTCTATATCTTCTATATAGAAGATAGGCAGTGAATTCGTTACGCATTTTGCTGCTAAAGGATTCGGGCTATTTGAATTATAAATGGTTTGGTTGAAATAGGTATGAATGGGTAGTCGATTGATGTTTCAGCTGTGAGGGATTCAAAGTGCATAACGTGTAAACTGATTCAGACATGAAATGTTCAAAGATTATTTCAATGCTTTCAATTCGGGATTCGTATATAGAAACATATGCGCTTTGTATGGTATTTATTTGAAAATGCGAAAAAGATTATTCTACGGATAAAATGAATTGAAATTACATAATTTATATTTTTTTACAATATGTGTTTAGTCTTATCGAAAAAAATTAAAATGAATTATACGGCTAAGCCACTGTAGCGTTTCAAAAGTGATTTTAAAAATTCAGTGCTTTTGTATTATATTTATGGATCACAATGAAAAATACGTTTCAAAATAAATATTTGAATATAGGAAAATACTCGCATTATTATTTTTCATCAATAGACACGTATTATTAAAAAGCGTACAATACAATTTTTACAAAAAGAATAACAAATAAAAAGATATTTTTAAAACGAAAAATTTCGTAACGTTTGATTGGCACACCATTAATGGCAGTGAAAAAACACAAAAAGCGCGCAGTTTTAAAATTCAGAGTAATTTCAAAAAATTTTGTCAACTTTTGCTGTCAATTCGACTTACAAAAAAATTCAATCCGAAACGTTTAAAGGTGAGAAAATCACAAAGCCGCGCTCGGCTAAATAAAATAATATTGAAAAAAAAAACATACAAACAAAGTGCGATTTTGCCGTTGAAAAGGGTGGAAAAGCGTCCGGAAAAAAGGAAAAACGTTTCAGTTCTTGGTGGCAAACATGAAACGTTTATATTATTAAATTTCGCAAGAGCCACCGTCGACTATACACAAAGGTCCGATGGAGAGCGGTTTTTAACACGTTACGAAAGAGAAAGTAGTGGTCGAAGTGGTTTTCGCGGTACGCCGACTTAAACCCGTAGTTAAAATATTCAAAGAAGAGGAAAAAAGGCTTTCATTTTTCATTCGCGGCACGTTTTCCGCGTTGGACTCAACTAAGATTCGATTTTCCGCTAATGGTGAGCGCTGGCGGTAATCAAGTTGCCAACTCGATTGTGAGGATACGCTTTTTTAAGTACAAAGTTGAAGGTTGAAAAAAATTCAAAGCTTGGTCGCTTGTACATTTTTTACAAGCCGGAAAAAATGGAGCTATTTCAGTGCTTTTGGGAATATGGTAGTTTCGAACTAAAACCAAAATGTCCGATTAGTCCCGAAAGCCCCCTTAGAAGTGAGCTTTCAGTGGGGAAACTCGATGTTTTGTTTTAATGAAGTTAGTTTCCATTCAACACGGGATTGGATCACAACGAAATTTCTCGAAGGGTGGCTTCAATATTATATGAGATGGCACAAAACAAAACACTCAAGAAAATTACATAAATTAATCTTTTATCAATATCGAAACTTTGTTTTACGTTATAAATTTTAATGAAACCCATTCTATAAAAAGTTCAAAGTAAGATCTACACGGAACCTAAAAACACAATTTCGTCAATATATTATAATGATACAGTATTTCAATTTTCTTCTAAACCCCAATTTATATTACAAAATTACATTTAAATAACAAGAAACAGTATCGATAATGTATTGACAACACGAAGTGCATTCAATTAGTATTCAAAGCGTGCGAACAAATCCATTTTATGCAGCACATAAATGATACATACTACATTTTGAGTGCGGTATACGTGCAACACAAACGCATTAACAATACAGAATTATGCATATAAAATCGTAATTATTAATAAGCTCGTAATGCGATTTCGTCCTGTCGATATAAAGTATTTATTACATGGGCGGAAGGACACGACGCGCTTCCGCAGGATAAATGCCATAAATCAAAAATAGTCAATTTCGAACACGATTATAGCAATAAATGTTTAAATTGATAATGCAAAGCTTTCACATAGAACCCGATGATATTTGAAATCAGCATATGAAAATAGAAACGCGATCCGGATCCTGAATAAATTTGAACTGTATCACTCTCTTCTCTAGGGTACAATCCATTAATATTATTACTATTAAAGGTTAAAACTATGCACAATGAATCGACTGTAAACTACGAAATCCCAAACAATTTGTCGATATTGATCGAAAGCTGGGCTTTTATCGTTTCGTCAAGTTTGCAGATGCATTTTCGCATAAATTTACGGAAATAGTGGCTGTAATTAAACGAGCATGTTTCAATTAGCAGGAAGCTATTATATAATATAATGATTTGAAAGCGTAATTCTAATTTGGATTGCATTCGCACGGTGGTGAAAATTCAGTTTTCATAATGTCATTTAATCATATATAATTTTCTTAATGAACGCGGTGTACTGCATTTTAATTAGGACAAATTTGAATTTTCAAATTTAAAATACAATATATAATGATCGATTTAATTATAAGCACGAATAATGAGAGTAATTAAATTGTTTCATATATAAATAAATCACGGCAGAGTATCCATGAAAAGTTCTAAGGCGAGGATTACGCGCAACCAAGACAAATGGACCGTTGTTAAAGTTAAATTGCGCCATTTTAATAGAAATCGACCTTTCTTCCACATAATGATACCCTTTTTGCAAAGCAGCGAAAGTGAGCTTAATAGACTGTAGAGAAAAAAGTGCCTCGAACGTCCTGCGGGAGCTCAGTTGATAAATTGCAAAAAATCGATGAGCATTTACGACCTCATAATAAAATCTTATCCCCTCGAGATAAAGCGGACGAAAACGCAAAATCGCAAATAACCCTCCGGCACGGAAAAAAAACTCGAAGGATAATACTTATATACGAATTTCTTCTGAGATACGTAAATTGGAAAGAAGCAGCAACTCCCCACCGCGAGACCAATGATCGGCAATTCTACTCGAGGGAACGCTCCTTCGCAACTGACCAAGTTGTAAATCAAACGAGAGAACGCCATTACACCTACAGATAACGATCAAAAGGCGAAAATTTCAGTATAAAATTTTCCGTGTACAGCCACCTTTATACGTAATAAAGGCGAGTTCCCGTGGGAAACCGCGTAAAATCCGGATTTTCCCCGTAATACGAAACGATATCGGAAACGTTCGTGGCAGACGCTAAATGATAAATATATCATATATAGCTTTTATTTTTAAAAATGGACTAGCTTTACTCTTACGTGATCGTAAAAATTGGACGTTTAAATGGAGATAGCTAATAGTAACGTTTCGTATGAAAAATAAACTTGGAAACATTGTATATTTTTAAATTTAAATATTTCATATTAGATAAACTATAATATTTACAACAAAAAGAAACTGAAAAAGTTCAACTCATGCTATGTAGGCGTGCCTGAGGCTTATGAGAGAAAATCCTCTCGTGCATATGCAATGTCACATTTCATTTTTTCAACAGTAAACGATAATATTATTACACAATCTAGCAACGTGAATTTATGTATTATTATTATTATAAAATTTAAATTATTCGAGAGTTTTCTTGCAATTCCGAAACGCCCAGTCCACTAAATAATAAAGTTCGCAAACACACAAGGCCGAGCCTGCAAAAATTATGTACGTTCTGCGAAAACGTTACGATGAAAAATTTCGTCCGCGAAAACGGCTGAAAGGGACGAAAAAGCGAAGGATGCGCAGAAAAAAGGATGTTTTAAAAGAGAGTCGACAAGACGTCGCGGTCTCGTATCTCGCGGGACAAGATGGATTGATGCTGACGAGGCGAGACGTTGTCTAAATACACGTGTACATTGAATAAAACACTTCGTCGACTGTTACTCCTACCTTTTTCCAGCGCTGTCCTGCGGTGTGGGTAATGTGTGTGTGTGTGGTTTTTTTTGTTCAGGTTTTCGGAGATAAAGAAAAAAGTTGGGGTTCGAAGTTTGCGCGTTAACCGCTCAAGATTTTGCAAAGAAAGAGCTTCTGGTACAAGAGAGTGCCGATAAAATTTTTCGATGAGTCGGAAAATTCGATGTTTTATATGCGAGCGAATAAAATAAAACAGTTGAGTACCTCATATTATGAGTGCAGTAAAGTTTAAGAGGGGGTCCGTAATGTTTGCACATACCTGAAACAAAAAAGAAATTGGATTAAAATTTGAATCAAAAGTTGTATTATGTAATATATTATATAAATAATTAAAAAAAAATTAAATAAGTTTATCCCCTATATATAATAGCGGATTTCTGTGTGTGTGTGTGTGTATCGATGACGCTCGCGACTTTTTATAGTATTGATTCTAATATCGTCTTTATGCGTATAAAGTTAACGTCTATAATATGATGCTTATTAACTACTGGCTTTGCCTATATGTGCATGTTCGT
>JAOXNN020000006.1:6904143-6918514 GCA_028571205.2 Hydropsyche betteni
TAATGGTGACAATAACAAATGAATTATTTTGATTTTATTAATTAAATATTAAATATTCAAATCGGGTACGGGCATCGGCTTCAAAATAAATACATACACATCCCGATGTTATTAACATCGGGCCTATTTACTAGTTATTAATAAGAACAAAACAAAAACTATTATATAAATGATAAGATTGAGTATTTTATGCTATATTTAAGATAACGTAACTGTATTTAAAAGCAATATCATATAAAAAGTAAAAAATTAAAATTATTTTTAATATGGAATAAAATTAATATAATAAATGATAAAAAAAGCTTAGTTAAAATTTTAGAAATGGATTTTCTATGTAACGGAATATATTGGAGATAATAGTGAAAATATAATAGAATATCTAAGTGAAACGCGTTCGAAAGAAAAAGCTCGCCTTTATTACTTTTCATATTATGTATGTCGTAAAAAGGCGATAGCGACGAAATATTTTCCCTATAATATATTACATTATGCATCCGCGACTGAAACGTATCAAACATTTAAGGGGTTCATTCCGATGTTGCCAAGTCGGAAAATATTCCCGTTGTTTCCCCCACGTATTATATATAGTCTCTGGCAGAAAACGTCACCCCAAGGATTTCATTTTCAACGTAGAAATATGTCTTTTAGCCGCAAGACCTGCGCACAATGCGTTATCTAACACTTATAAATTCCGAGTGACAGCCGAGGCTTTCCTCGTGGCCGCAGCCACTCAAAATAATTATTACACGCATGCACTTTGACATACGGTCGCGATAAACAAATTGTAAATCCCTTTCGGGATACGGAAACGCGGAAGGTCGAGTGCACAAGTGTAATTTACGCACTTTTAGGGGTGGACAAGTTGAATACTGAACAGGCCAAGTCGTGACCCGAGCGGGCACACCCTATTCACGTATTATGTAAATATGGGGGAAAAAAATATAATTGTAGTAAAAATCGTACATTTTCTCGAATACGTTAAGGTTTTTGTTTAAATATATGAGGTATATTTTCCGGGCTTGAATTGAAGCATGTTCGTAAACGGCTCGCATGCATTTCGGGATGTTTTTAAATGAAATTACGTTTATGTGAAAAAACAGTAATTCACGTTAATACTTTTATATATTTTACGTGCACTAAAACGGTTTGTTAAGGAGTCACGAGGTATTCAAGTATTTTATGTTTAGTGTATACGAAAACTTTAGTAAATGTTTCGGAGAAATAAAATAAAAACGGATTGTACGTTTGACCCACTTGTAAAATGTACAAAAAGCATGAAAACTTGTGAAAATTATAGGCAAGAGAAATGAAAGGAAGTAAAAAAACAGAAACTGATTATTAAATAAATTGGTCCGAACTTTTTATTAATAAATTGAAAAAAATTGATTTGATAACACAAAATTGAGATGAATCATAAATATTATAATGAACATGTCTTTATTCATAGCGAACACAAAAAAAAAAACACATTTCCGCTTCCTAAAGACACTATTATCCAACAAAACGACAAAGTTAAAACAGTTCCGGACGCAGAGAACGAGAAAAGAAATTACACATCTCAACACTTATTTATTCCGCATAATAAAATAGGGAAAAGCGCGCGAGTACACGAAAAGCGAGCGCCGGAAAAGCGTTAATGTTTTCCTACTTTTTTTTCACACTCGGCGCGATAAAGCACATGTACGTCCTCAACTTCCAGCGTTTCCCTATTAAACTTCGGCACTGTCCACTGCGAGGAAAATAGAGCCTCCATTTTCCCAGTCGGTGCCTCCCCGAAGCAGAAGAACTCGAAAAATACGTGCACGTGAAGGGACACAGTGCGGGTCCGTTTTTTATGGTCATCCGACACCCGAGGGCGGCTATATTACCTTAACACCCTTCGGCATACGAAAACGGACCGCCAATATACATAAAATATTAGCATTACTTATATGATACGAGCCTCAAACTGCGGTTCGCTGCGAGAAATTCGCAGCCAAAGGGTACGTGATCGAAATTCGCAACCAAAGGATATAACGGCGATATACAAATTAGCCCTTTTCGGCGTCTCCGCGGAGGGCGTTTAATTAGATCGCGTGCTATACTTTCGAATTCTTATGGTGAATTTATGCAAATTAATTAATTAGTTATGTATGTTGTAGGCAAAGTTTCGCATTGATACGGGTGCATAAGTAAATAAACACAACAAATCTTCTATATATAATCACGGAATTGTGTGTGTGTCCGTGTGTTTGTTCGAATGACGCTTGCGACTATGGTCTTTATACAGTTAACGTCAATAATATGATGCTTATTACCTGCTAACTACTGGTTTTGCCTATATGAAGTATGGTGACAATAAAAAAAGAACTATTTTGATTTTATTAATTAAATATTAAATATTCAAATCGGGTACACATTTCACATTTTATCGTTTTCCGTTTCTTAACAAAACCACAGCCGATGATATTAACATCGGGCCTATTTACTAGTTTATTATAATGGGGGAAATATTCACTACAGTTATGTGTGGTGAGGGACAAGAATTTCCGATTTTCAAAGACCGAAAATATGTATAGTGTGTGACACTTTCGGGAAGATTAACGACACATTTTTCGGTGACGTATGAATGTAATAAAACGTACATATTTAAAATGAACTGATGAAAAATACATAAATACTAACTCATACTTTGAATAAAAATTCAATACGAAAAACCATTTCTAACATATAACTTTAGATATGACCACATATAAATTATTACACGATACCGAACACGAAACTATATTTACATACGAATTTTTCCGATTTAAAAAGGAAATTATATAGATAATAATAAAAAAAAAAACACAATCCATCTTAATTTGAATTTTAAGTTATTTTATTAGAAAAATGGTTCGAAACGCCCTCAACAGCAAAAGTATCGATGTTACAGTTTGAGTGTCCACTTCGTTTATGCACGAATAAACTAGTCTGTTTATACACTTTGTAACAGCTCTAGTCCAATTGTTAATATGGTAGGACAATTTTAGTTGTTTGCACTCATAATTAGATAACGATCTTATTCTAAATAAAATATCAGTAAGGTGCAAATTGGTATGTCAAATAATGATCGAGAAATACGCGTAGTGTCTAGGCGTGTCAATTTGAGCTTCGAGAGTTTGTTTTGAACACGTTTTCACAATTCAAGCTAAAACGCTAACCCAAGCATGATACTTATGACGTCTGTTTTTAGTTTAGACGCAATTATGTGTAGGTAAAATTTAACAGTTGACATTCGAACTAAAATCGATAGTTTGGGTATATCCAAACTAGTATGGGTGTACACAAACAAAAAAAGTTTACACTTGAAATGTTACATCGACAAAAGCCAAACGAGGACGCCGCCCCCGCCCTTAACTATTACGAAACTCAAAAACGCTCGCATCCTTAACCGAAAAGTTCTTTTCTCATTCGAAATGCAATAAAAGAGCGCCAAAGTTGATATCGAACTTCGGGAGTACAACGCCGCCATAACGGCAAAGCGTCTTCGCGGCAATTAAAGGGAACGATTATATCCGCGTGATCGCCGCCCGCCACTTACACTCGACAATAAAGGCTTTATGTGCATGCACGGTTCGGCGGTTCTCAAACTTCCGCTCGGAAAACGAGCCGCGTGCATATGTCGGAAAATTCGAGTGGGTGTGAAACGGTTGAGTTTTCGTTACGGAGCCAGGGTTGGGTGCGGATTTTGGATAATGTTTTGTGTGAGGCCTGTTGGCAAAAAATTAAATGGTCAGAATTTTAATCAAAAGCCGTCAGAATGAAATGATGAATTGTCAGAATAAAATAATAAATGGTCAGAATTTAATGACGAAACGGTCAGAATGGGTTAGGTTAGGTTTTGGTTCTTAATACTGCTCTGACCATTTAATATAAATTCTGACAAACTGAGTTAAAATTCTGACCATTCAATATTTATTCTGACCTTTTTGATTAAAATTCTGACCAATGTTAAATAAATTCTGATAAACGAGATAAAAATTCTGACCAAAATCGTTTTTAAATTCTGACCATTTACCCTATTTATGACTAAAATATGAATGTTTAAATCTATTAGCACCATAATTTAATTAAAATAGTTTAATAGCATTGAAAGTTTGGGAAATTTTGATAAGTGGTAAGATAGAAACTTTTAATATAGAAATTTATAATTTTTTTTTAATAATCTCAAGCTAAACAATACATTATTACATTAATTTACTGTCTATTCCTAAAAAAAAAGAACTGAACAAATTCGAAAGAAAAAAATGTACAAACATTACGTCGTATAAAGATGATATTAAATTATTTCGAAAAGAAAAAGCACTTCGATGACAAAAAAAGAAAACATTATTACATAAAAAGTATTTAAAAAAAAATAAGTAGTCAAAAAGTATTTGTTTATAATGATGTAATTTTAATTAAATTGAGAATGTTTATATCATTCGAATGAAAATTTTCGAAAAAAAAAAACATTTCGAATGCTTAGAAAAGGTATTCAAAATCAGGTCAAGTTAAGGGTTTCCAAATACCTTGATCTGCCACTGGATAAGACTCAACCAGAGAAAGGCATTAACCGAGTTTTCCCGCTCCGCGTCGATAAAATGGGTGCACGTTTCGCATTTCGACGAAACCGAAAGCGTAAAACTAAACCGAAACAAGCTTTCATTAGACGTAAACTCTGTGAATATTTAATTTTACAAAAATAACGCGAAGTCGACAAAGAAATACGTAGAATTCACGTCATCCGCCGATATTGTGTTACATCACAAGGGAAAATTATCTACCGACCCAAAAAAATTTGTATATTTTTTATGACGGAATCAAATTCGGCGGCTCAATTAACCGTTCGGGATGTAACATGATCGATAATTTTGTATAATAATGCGAAGACGTAAATAATAAAATCGAAATTTTCCGCGATCCGTAAGTATCTTTTGCAGCGTGTATCGCGGTTATTCGCAATTTATGTAAATCGACAGTTTATGGCGTTTTTTTTTTACAAAAAGGGAAAGGATTCTTCAAATTTTCAGACGAACGATGTCGGAACTTGCTCGTAAAAAGAGTTGTAAATATTTGATAAAAATTCATTGCCGTATCAAACGAAGAGCCGTAGTGAAAAAAAAAACGAAGTCATATTACCGAGTTTTGAATAGGATCTGCAACTCTTAAATAATTCATGAGCGAACTTTTAATAGAATGTGAATTGAATTAAATATTCAAAAGAGTGATTAAAATTGTAAAGTGCGGCGTTATACTTTTGGCTAGCGAGTGTTATGTTTAAAACGTAGTTATTTAGTGTCAGCGCAGCGAACAAAATTCAAATTTAATAACAAGAACGAAGCTCAGGTGAACTTTATAGTAAAAACGGAGCAATTTTCCTAATTTACGACTATTAGGCAGCATGCGAGCAAAAAGCACATACATACACAAAATGCACTATGCATAGGGCTATTTTAACGTCACATGCAAAACACTTTTGTGTCCGTTTTCCAAAAATCGTATTAAATGCGGTTCTCAGTGTACACTCAAAAACAATCGGTGCGAATTCACAAACGGTTAAGGTTCGTAATTGAGTTTTATTGTCGAATTTACATTGTTACACTCGAATAATCCGTTCGACGAAAATACCGACTCGTTTGAAGAAAATACTGACTCATTCGACGAATGATTTGATTTTCAATATAATAAATAAAAGATAAATAATATTTGAGTATTAAAGATATTGAAATCATTTTTTTTTGTTTTCGAAGAGTTTATTTAAATTTAAATCTACAATGATAATTTATATTTTTAAAATAATTTTACGTAAATAAAAATTTGGTAAGTGTATCTATTTATTAATAATTATAGGTAGGTATGAAAACAAAAATAATTGGGGTTTAAAAAAAATAATTACTTTCCTTAAAAATATAAGAACGCCATTTCAATTAAAATAATTCGAGTTCATATAATATCGTAAAAGTGTTTTTTCGAAAATTAAACAAGATTGAAATATAACATAAAATTATAATATAATTAAGGTCACCGAAAATTAAGTAAAATGAAAAATTTATAGACAAAATTTCCGATAATTTTGAGATGATAATAATAAATACAATTTAATAATCAGAACGATCAAGTAAATAACGTATCGATAATTAAAAATAAATTCGAAAATGCTTAACACCGTTACGTATAAATCCAACAGTAATCATGAAATGTCACGCGTTTCATATTCGACCGCAGATCACGTTTTCCCATAACTGCACAATCGGGATAAGCGGGCACCGAACTTCCAACAACAATTAAACATCATTATAACGGCAATCCACGTGTCATTATGTCGGATTGAAAAAATAACGGAACATAAGGAATGCAACCATATTTGAGACAAACATGCAGCACGTTGCATATGTTATAAAAAAAAAAAAATTATACGAACATACGCTAACGCTAATAACTTTTCAATTTCAAATCGGTCGAACGATATGGAGGAATAACAAATGATTTTATAATAAATAGAATTTCGAGGAAAACTATTATATGGACAAAATCCATACACATAAGAGAAAAATGATCCTCAAAGGTTCGCGACCTGTAAGCTTATCTACGGTGTATGTTTTCGGATTTCGTTTCGGGATCCAAGGAAAATCTTAATGGAAAATCTAACGCGAGAAATATTTGTTGGGATTTTCAGCCGAGGATATCTACTCTAAGCGATAATATAATATTGATGTTATGTTTAGAGCGATAATAAACATTGTCGTAAAGTGGGCGTCCGTGCGAACGGTGCAGGAATTTTAATTTCACACCTCCTGGAATCGAAATTTAATTTCGAACGCATTATTATTTTCGTCGTCGTTGGCGAAAATGCTCGAGAGGCACGTAATTGGACTGGAATTTCACAGAATTGAAAAGTTGACGAGCGTAAAAAATTCGCAACGAAGAAATAATATGATCGTTTTAGTAATGCTCTCAATGAGAGCGATTTTTTCTAAATTCGAAGTGATTTAGTTCGTTTGAGCCAATTAAGTTTAAATTTCGAATCTATTCGAAACTATAATTTCGATTCGATCCTCACAGCCATATAAAAAGAGATGGATGGATCGAAGTTTCCATCATAATAGTTAATTTTTTTACGAAGTCTTAAAAATATTTTCTATTTAATGTATTAGTCTACGCTCATTTTCTCTCGTTATTTAATTGACGAAGCTTAAGTGTAATACTCAGAATACTCGAAAAATTTGAATTAATAAAGTAAATTCTGCAGCTCAAAGAAAAGCTCGTTTGTGGGAATCAAATCGGATTTGTTTAGGCGCACAAATTTCGCTACGAGTCCTTCGTCAAAATTTCTCGCGAAACATTTTAGTAATTTCCGCTAATTCGACTTTCGATATCTTCATCCTCGTAATAACGATCATAAATAATTATTAATTCTATTCGTTTCATGCAAAATCACGAAACAGGCCACGTCCGCTACGATTCGCTTTTATCCCCTCAGCTCTTGAAATGAATTCTACGAAATAACGTTCGATAGAAATTCAATTTGTCAGTGGATGAGAGAGGGAAACCATTACGCGCAGCGCTCGTTTAAAGTTTAGTAAACGAGCTCGCAACAAATTTGTCTTTCATAAAATCGTACTTAATTAACTATCAGTGGAGGCCGTAATCTGATTAATTATTTCGGGTCCTATACGATGAAACGAGACTCGTGCGAGATTATAAATATATAGCGAAACCATAAAATGACACAAGGAAACCTCGGAGAAGTTTAAATTATTTAATAATTACGCGATAAGACAATTCCCAATATCGATCGAAAGAAAATTCATTTAAGCAACATTCAGTTTTGATAATAAAATTGAACTCTTAAAATAAATACGTCGGATAACGTAAAACTGTCATTTTGTTACTTAATCTTTTAAATCGGAGATCCACCTCGCGCATAATAGTTTTATAGTCTCAGACAACAAAGCACATTGGACGGTTTAAACGGCAAACATTTTCACGATGCACCGGTTGTTTTATGTCAGCCTTTACGATATGGAGATTATTTTAAAGTGCGCGCGCATGCAAAAATGCAACAAGATTGCGAATTTTCGCTGTATAAATCACAAGCCGTCCGCATACACACACACCCCGCTCTCCGGAGTGTTTTAAATGAAATTGTACCGTAAAATTTACGGGGCATAAAATAGTTACAACCGACTCGCAACCACCACCCCTAGCTGGCAAAGTCATTTCGCCACGTCTTCTTTCTGGTGCAGGTTTCTAAATAATTTCAACGTGCAGCGGCTGAGTCACCACCGCTTATGCACTTTGCAAAGTTCAGATATGCAAACGTAAATAGGGCTACTAACCTCGGTACAGCCCGCGCTTGAGACCAATGAGAAAAGTTTTCACCTAATATAAATTGAAACTGGGTAAAAAGTTCGGTTATACTAATATCTCCATGGGGCTTTCGTTTGGCGAGTGTTTGATTTACGTGCTGCGATTAATGTGCGAGTTCTGCAACTAAGCGGTTTCGGAATGTTGCAGGTGGATTTAGACATTATATTCATATCCAATTCATATGAACGTTCAGCGTGCATAAAGACATTCTTCGTGCTTCGAAAATATCTATACGATAGGCATTAACATTTTATTTCTCAATAAAATGTGCATCACATGCATTTTCATTTCATATTAAATTTTCTTCATACATTATATGATATATTCGAAAATGAAATAAACTATAGAAGCGACTTTTCTCATATAAATCAGAGAGTGCCAAAATACATGTACGACATTAATATAACTCGACAACTTAGAGAGAAGTTTGTGCCCCAATTGTCCTAATAAATAGACCCATCGAGACGTACGAAATGTAAATCTATACATATATAATATTCGCTTCAAGGGTTCCTAAATCATATCCGATATTGATCATTAGGATAATATTTGTATGAATATATCAAATCCCACCCTAATCGATTACACAATCAAAAACTTAACGAACATCGTTCATACAAGAAATTGTAAGACACGCAAACTGTTATCAAATCCAACTAGACAAAAGCAACTTTTAAGTGCATTCGCCGAAGACGAAGCGAAAGTTTAACGACCGCGACCATCCTAGTGAAAGATCATTGTCGAACTCCCAAGAACAACACCGGAACGAAATCGCCAAACGTTTTCCCCGCTGAATCATCAGACGCGAAGTTAATTAAGACAAAACTACGGTAAGCGAACAAAACGCGCTCTTCTTCCTTACAATTTCAATGTCGGACGATTTTTCCCGGAAGCGAGCGATGTCCCGGGCGTTTTCCCGCCTTTGTCGCGTATCTCGGCCGTGAAAAGGTCGCGGAGATAACCCGACAACGAGCCGTGTAATTGCGCAGGTGTGTTGGCCCGTGTAATTGTCGACCGGTGTCGCCGACAAGGGCCACCGTTGCAAAGTTACACCGACGCAAACTGCAATTGCGCCTGTGTTATGGTGCCTCGAAAGCGGGATGGCGTTGTTCCGATGAGGGTTCGATGCATCGCTGGATTAAATCCGACCGTAAAGCGGTTCGTGCGGTGCTGAATTGGATGAAAGTAACGGATTAAATACAGTAATCTCCCCTAGAACGTTATTAAACGATTAATTCGTAAAAATTTCTAAAAAAAAATGAAAATACAGTAGAATCTCACTAATCCGGCACTTCAATAGACCGATACGTCCAATAATTCGGCACTCTCCGCCCGCGCCCCTCTTTACGCGTATGCGCTCCGTCGTTGTCTAGCAGTCTAACCTCAAAACTACGTAATTAGTTAATTGTGAGATATGTTACAGTTACAAAAAAACATGTCAAAAATCACAAATACATACATTATATTCTCTTTATGAAATGCTTAATTTTATTTATTATGAATAATCCTCTATAATCCAGTAATCCGAACATTTCCACAATCCGGCACCCTCTAGTTTTTAATAGTGACGGATTAGTGAGATTTTACCGTATTTCATTTGATTTCCTAAGTTTCCCCTAGAACGTCTAGATAGGTTCGACTATTCGATTGTATTGACGATGAAACATATTATTAGTTTTATATTTATTTTATTCGATGCGAATTCTAAAGGAAAATTTTGCAAATTGTATGAATTAGTATGTTACACGTTAACATTTTTTTTTAGTTGATGCGATTTTTGTCGATGGTGGAATGGAATCATTGAGTGGCAACATTGAAAACGAATCAAAAAATAACTTTTCTTTGATTCGGTTTCAAAAAAAATCATCCAAATAGTTGGTCAGATATTACTAAATGGTAATATTGAACGCGCCGTTAGTTTTCAGGTAATGACGAAATCGGAGTGGTAATAATAGAGATCTACGCATATCGAATGCGTACCATAGAAAAAGAGTTGGTTTTGATTTGATAAACGTGAAAAGCTTAAAAATAAAAGCGCCTGATTTTGGGCTGTCTCGTGAGACTCATTTTGGAATCTCACATATTCACTTGAACCGGAAATTTGTTTATTTTATGGGTACGAGTATACGTTATAGTAAAATATTATTCGCATTGAAATAATTTGACGAATCATACATAATTAAAAATTACGGATTAATTAAAATATTAACTATTTATACAAAAATAAATGATATTGTATTTTCAAAATATAAATAATTAATCTTAATTTAAAGAAGCTAAAAATTTTGGAAGAAAAAATAGATTAAACTCATGAAAAATGCACGAAAATAATTAAAAGTCTCGTAATAAAATGTATCATTCGCGAATTAAACAGAAGATACACTTTTTATAGCGATATAAAAGAAAAGGCTTTATTTAATTTGGGTATTCCAACAAAGCTCCGTGTACACAACGACGGATTTATGGTACCCAGAGGAACAGAATTGAAAAGAGAAAAACCCTATCGAATGCATTTGCAAATTTGTAAAACGAGTTCGAGTTTGTCGTTTGTTTGGTAAACGGAGAAAAATGTCTGAGGAATAAAGCCCGATCCCCACACGTAAGCTTCCGAGATTCTCTCTTTTGTTTTCGCATTTCTTAAAACTTTTTATCAATTCCACCGAGAGAGGATGTCGAATTAATTTTAAGCCTGCCTTTTCCTATAGGGTTTTCACTTCACTTTCACAGCTCCTAAAAAAAACAGCTGTAAAAACCGACACGAAAATCCCTTCTCTACCCTCTTCCGAAAACGGGTCATGACCACTTCACAGCCTCGCCCGATAAAATCTACAGGACTTATTAATATGCAACACGTACGCACAAATATTAGGCGACAATTTGCTCATGAATATTTATGGCGGACGTAAATAAAGCGTTCACTCGTTATCGAAACGGCGCCATAAAAATAGAAATTGATAAAATGTTTGCTGACAAGACAGAAATCAAATATACGAGCTTTCTTTTCAGCGCCCCCGAAGATAAATAAAAATATACGCAATAAGCACAGAAGCCCGAAATGTGTGCGGTGAAGTTTGTTCAGCCTGCACCACGTATGATTTCTTAAAAGTTCCGATCCAAACGAACAGAAAGAGAGAAAAATCGCAAGATTCCATACATTTATTAGACGAGATAATGCGTATATAAAACTTTTAATTAAATTTTATAATCCCGACATGTAATGTTAAAGTTTTTATTAAGAATTTCCGAAGAAAGCTCGGAGCGTATAGGTAAATGGATTATAAGAAATTTTAAGAGCGTATAAAACTCACGTAAACATTTTAATTGAGAAGTTTTAGATGCGCGTACAATAGAGAGTTCGTCAAATTAAAATATAATGCGAGCATAGTAAGCCTGGATAATCGGGACGAACTGAGACTGAAGAGTATGAGGTCAACAGGATTAAGTGATAATCCAGATTAGCGAAGAAGAATAAAACGGCGAAAGAAAAAAAACTTAAAAATAAAATTTAAATTTAATGATTTGTTGCGCAGAAATATAAATATTTCAGAGAACGAAATTCATAGTGAATTAAGATAAATGAGAGTTAACTGAAATTACATTATAAATTTTAATGTGAATTTAAATTAGATTTCCAAGCACGAAATTCAAAATTTTGAATATTCAATGAATTATAATATGAATCTGAAACTAACTATTACACATAAAGTACCTGTAATTACAATATAAGCAACTATTTTCCGTTTCCACGAAAACATCAGAATATTTACCAAGTGCTCTATCACGGCGAAAACTTTGAAAATCTCTAGCTAGTTTAAAAGTCAGTTATCAAACAAGTCAACATCAGAAAAATAAAATAAAGCCGAACCGAAGAAAACTACACGTCTACGAAAAGCGAGAACGTAGCAGACGCGCGGCTTCCGGGCACGGAGATTTACACGGGCGCTGTTTATCTCGAACATTTTGTTTATTTTAGTCGTTTCCAGATGCTGCAGCGAAACTAAATGGGTAATTTTAGATATGGGAGAAGTCCGCGGTTAAGCTGCCGTTTGATTGGGTCGTTAGGCAGCCGGGGAAGTGAGCGGGAGCGTGACCGGAATGCGGCTCGACGTGAAAAACGATGTGCGGAATTATGACGCGCTTTCTTATCCGAGTCTTCTAATTATGCGGTGTATTGTGATTTAGAGTGGACATAATGGAAACGGATGTTTATTGAGGAAATTTTATGGTAATGATGAATGCGGTGGGCGTGGGTGGCGAAAGTTATAATCCGACGTTCGTTTTAAGGAGTATTCTCGTGTAGAAATTCGAGAAAAATCGATTTGTTTTTTTTTTTCATATTTTTTAAGTCTATATACCTTTGAAAAAATGTGCCTAATAGGATTTTTTGAAATTAGTATTATTTTAAGAGATAAAACTATTTTTGTGACGGCTCAATGTATGAATCAGTTACGCTGCCCGAAACTTTAAACGCGATTCACTCGAAACTACCTTTTTCAAGCTGATTGTCATGTTATCTTAAGTTCTAATCAACCGATTTACTCAAAATTTTGGGGAAATACTCTTTGTATATTTTTTTCGAATTTGAACCATGGATTTTGAAAAAAAATTTTTTAATATTTTTAAAAAGTTCGTGAAGATCAAAAAAAGAGGCTGCAAAAAATAAATTTCTTCAAATCGTTGCCATTTTGTGAAAAAAAATTTAATTTTTTTCCCATGGTTTAGTGAATAGCAACGTCTTTAATAATTTTTTTCGTTTCAAAACACTACGAGGTTTCGAATCATGACAAACATGACACACCGTTTTTTTGGTCCCACTTCACAATATCATAACTCGATGAATTTTTGATTATTTTTTTTTTTCAATATTATTTTGAGTTCTTGAAATATTAATAAAAATTATGTAAAAAAATGGACGGTAAATTTTTTTTAGTTTTTTTTTTATTCTATGCGAAAAAACGCATGAAATTTAAGCTTCTACACGAGAAAACCCCCTAAATGTTACAATAATGTACGAAAATATATTTTCATAACAAATATGGAAAAGAAAGTCTTTGATATCGACGTATATCGTTTGTAATGAGAAGAAAAAAATGAAAATTTTACATAATAATTGGAATATACTTTTTGTACACAATATTTGATATCATTTTTTTTATAAAGCTATTTATTAAAAGTGATTCAATACGTAATTCATTGTACATATATGAACCGAGTTTAATGTGCCAAATAAGACAAATTGGATTTCAAACACGTAAACAACGATTACGACAGCATGAACTGCCAGTCAAAAAGTGGTAAGCAATATTCAATTTCTACAATTTCGTATAAGGCTTCGTTACGCACGCTCCAACCTGTGAGCACGTACGTACAAAATTGCATTAAGGAAAGCTGCCGACAATTAATTAATCGCGGCCTTGCTTTGAAGTTACATAATCAAAACACCCGTGCGAAACTTTCGCGAACGGCGCCACGGCATCGAGCGGGTTAACGGCGTTAACGCCCCTAACTGGGGATCCCCAAAGAGGCCTAGGCTGTCGTCTGAGCCTCCGTTGATAAGGCTCCTTTGATTAATCGCCGTCACGTCCGATTAACGGGATTCGCGTTAAGGCGTCGTTAATTTTTAGCGAATGCGAAAATTAGGCCCGAGCTCAGCGAAGGCTCGATTTTAAACCGTCACGATCCAATTATGCAAAGAGACGAAACGTGTAACGCCATCGTCTCGGTAAGGTTTTGTTAACGTTCGCATCATATAGAATAGAACGGTGCGGATGTTACCGTGGATAATAATGCGGTGTTAAGTGCGTTATTCTAGGTGGGGTGATTTCCGCGCTCGGCGTAAATGTGCACGCAAGCGCCGTAATTTGAAAAAAATAATATAGATGTCACTATGTTAAAAATATGTATGTATATGTTACAGTCATAGTGTATCTGTCAGTTAAAGTATAGTTTGACTAGTTAAAGTATACTTTGTCTAACCCACGTAGTTATTTCATCCGAC
>JAOXNN020000006.1:6918614-6943156 GCA_028571205.2 Hydropsyche betteni
AATATTCTTTTCAAATATCTGAACTGTCAAAACTCATCTGTCAAATTGAAAATACACTTTAACTAGTGAGCACTAGTTAAAGTGTATTTTCGTCTGTTGAAATAAACCTTAACTAGATAAAGTGTATTCAAATACACTTTAACTAAAACGTTAGACAAAATATACTTTAACTAATAATACACTTTGACTGTAACATATATAATATATACATGACCTATTTATTTAAAGAAATATAAATATCTTTCCAGTAAAAAAGGCTTATTTTTTTTTCGATAAAAAAACAATTGCCTCGAATTTAACTCGTGATTAGTATCGGTTGTTTTCCAGATTTAATTCTCGTGGGCTTAAAATCGAAAAAAAAAACGTATTTCGTCTATTTCAAAAAATGTATTCAGTGAGTATAAGATTTTAACTTATTATTTCAAACAAAACATAATCATTTTAATTATAAAATATACAATAAATATGGTGCCATATATACTATTTTCTTTTAAGCTACATGCGCGCACTTTTACGTGGAGTGCAGAAATCCTGATACCGTTATTCTAATACCGAAATATACACATATAGGTATTTTAAGTGATAAAAACATCAAATTGTACTTAAAAAACTTCAGAATTCAGAAAATTACTGTAATCTTTCGATTTAGGGTAGCTCGTGCGATTTATATTATAAATTGAAACGATTGTTTCTTCTCTTGGGTGAAAAATTTGCAATATTGGATTGTGTCACTTTTGATGTAGAGGTGCGATATGTAAGAAAAAAGATAAGTTGCAAGGCAAGGCTCGTATTGGAAATCCGATTGCAAAAGTCGCCAATTGTGTTCGCAAATTGAAAGTCGGATTCTCGGGGAGGGAAAAAAATTGTCGAATCGGTTTGTTTGTTTCTTGGGGCGCGAAAAGTCGAGAAAATTTGCGAGCGTTTCCATTACGGGAGCTCTACGGCATATGGGAAATGGTGAAATATGGTTGAAGATAAATTTTCGTGCAAAGTTGTGCAAAATGCAAATGGGACTGTGGTTCTCAACGTTGTGATGATTAAGGAAAGTTTAGATATAATTTTTGAAATAATCACTATCTAACTGAGGTTAACTAACAAGAAAACAATGCAACAAACTTTAAATTGCTTTAGATTTCTACGAACAGTTATATTGATATGAAGTTTTAAAAGAAAATATCTCGAAATTGACATAAATTATGAGAAAATTTTATATTTTACCGCACACAAATTGATTGAACACTTATATTTAAAATGTGAAAAAGCGTAAACATCTCTTAAGTGCTTTAAAATTTGAATATTCTCAACAAAAGCTCGGATTCACGTCATCAATTATAGCAAAATCTAGAGTGCCATCGGCGCATATATTATATTAACAATATTAAAAGTTTGCATAAAATAAATCTAACAAAACGTTACATTATTTAGCATTCCTAAAGTTGGATTTGCGGCATATGAAACTAGACGTGTCTAATCAGGGCACATGAATAAACGATTAAGCGAACGAGTCTACATTCACATTATAGAGTTTTGAATATCTCATTTGCCAAATGGATATCGTACAATACTATCCGCGTATGTTGGCAAAGGAACCGCAGTTAGTAGTTCGGTCTAATTGACTAACGCGAAACTTAACTGACAGACCGATAACTGAAACTAGCAAGACGTATTGTCTCAGAAGTTTATCTCGAGCGTGGAAATTCGGCAGACCGCAGAATACCTCTTCTATCTTATTTCTAAACAGAATTCCTTGTTGATTTGAATTGTAAATGGGCGCGAAAAAGACGTCGGTCGCGAAAGCTCCCCCGAGGAGTTTAAAAGGCGCACCGTCGGGCCAGTTGTTTGCCGAAGACAAATTAACATATCAAACACCCATTATCGATGCTGCTCAATCTTGGTGATGTGCTAGACTACAATGGAGGACGATCGACCACCTGAAGGATGTGCGAGGCGTCTTCATGAAATTCAGATGGGACTGAAGTGTGAAGTAAGACGGGGGCTGTTGCTCAAGTCAATTGAACAGAGTGACTTTTTTAAATCCAATCTGCAGTTACTAATTCTTAAATCGATTGAAAATAAAATTTATTTGTGTAAACTTTGGCAGAACGGATAAATGCAGACATCACAGATTAATCATAAAAGAAAAAAATAACGGGGCGCATCAAAACAAATAAATCATTCCGAGACAAACACGCTGATATTTTTATCGCAACGGATCGAATACAAAAAGACTGGGAATTCTATATATTGAATAATTCAATCGTTTGATTCAATATTTCTTCCGCCTTCGTATGGATCGTTTAATCTGAGTATATGACGACATCTGAATTGATTAAACACACAAAACTATCCGCTCGCAAGAAAGCGAAGAGCGACAATTGCGATAACCGAACGATAAATTCCACGCAGATTTTTTTCTCTTTTACTTTTTTATTTTTATTTTCCACCGAGTCCGGGTATAATTCACGTTCTCTTCCATTATTCGACGAGATATATGTTAAGGGGCACCGCCGCCTACATTGTTTAATGACCCCAACCTCTTCCCTTGAATTATTAAATTGCCATACAATGCTGCGTGTGTCCTACGGGGGCTTTTCGGGGATTCACGTTCGCAAGAACAGATCCACTTATCTATCTGGACGACGACGAGAAATAACGTACGCTAGTATTATATTATAAGATATAAAATACATTATATATTACATGGAAGCGTATGAACAAACAGGAGAGTCGAAAC
This sequence comes from Hydropsyche betteni, assembly GCA_028571205.2. Taxonomy (NCBI): domain Eukaryota; kingdom Metazoa; phylum Arthropoda; class Insecta; order Trichoptera; family Hydropsychidae; genus Hydropsyche; species Hydropsyche betteni. The sequence continues at coordinate 6,921,349 of JAOXNN020000006.1, forward strand.
ACAATGGCGTTTGTGGGATCAACCCCACGGTTCCCATTAAGGAAACGCAATAGGTACACACACATTCTGAAGACCACTTTCAATTCTCTATGAGTCAAGATTTTTTGGAGGCCATTGTTAACGGTTTTTCATCACGAACGATATATTTTATACTGAAGCGGAAAAAAGGATAGTCAAAATTTTCTGAACCCTAATTGAAATTCGATCCTTTACGAAAACAAGCTCCGATTCGCATAGATTGATTATCGTTTCGTAATTATTGTGAGTCCCGTTTATAATTATACCTCATTAAAACAAAGAGACAAAGACAAATTTATTAAAAGCGTTTCGCTCAAGTATCAAATACGATAATTATGCGCAAACTTGACCCGATTTTATTTCCCTTCGGAAATATTTACTAACCAAGTAGGCAGTTCGGATACACCCAACAAATTATCGGTTATACGAAAACGTGTGTGTGTGTGTGTGTGTACTAATTCGTATAAAAGACGTACTTAGAAAGATGGGTTGTCGCTAGGAAATGAATGACGAGGGCACGCATCGATTCAATTCAAGCGTGATAAAAAAAATGAAAACGTCAAAATAATGAAATTATGTACTATTATATTTATACACACACTTTGACTTTGTTTGAAGGTCTAAAAAAAAAAATTAACGCGTGAAGTGCGTAAGCGTAAGCAAAAACATTTTCAAGGAGAAAATCTGAAAGTTGAATGCGAAACTTTTCCGAAAACCGTTAAAAGGTTGGAGGGGAAGATGGTGACACTTTTAAATATTGACAAAAGCTTTCGAATTCCAAGTATTGGTGGAAAATTGTTCCTTTGTGGGCGGAATTTTCTTTGTTGAATATACATATAAAAATACTACGTACGCATTTCAATATTTATATTTAATTTGAATCATCTCAAATCGTAATTCGTTTTTTTAAAAAATGACAACTAATGGCGATCAAAAAACTAATAACGCATCTAGAGAGAATATTATTATACAAAACATTAAACAATATATGATAATTTTCAAACAAATAAAAAGTTCGTTATTATTTTAATCTGATATTGATAGAAATATACAGAAACCACACGGTAAGTTGATTTATAGGGGTGTGAGCTAGTTAACACATCATCATCGCTTAATTTAGCTCATATTGGATCAGACATAACGGACGAAATTCACATATTGACTTACAGTTGATTAAACGCTGTATATGTCAATGAAGATAGTATTAAGCAGCACAAACATAAGGACAATTTACATTGGAACTAAACCTCGATTATGACATTAATTTTTTAAACAATCGAAACCAGGAAGTTTACTCACCGCACGAAAATCAAAGTTCACAAAGCGCTGCGGTATTATATGAGAGACAAAAAAACGAGTGAAAAACAAAAAATTATTACAAAGTGAAAATGTGCGGTATTTATACAAAAACGAAAGCGAAAAGTGTGGAGCTTTTTAATTAAAAAAAGGTTCTTTTTTCACTAAAAACAAAGCAAAAAATAATTTGATTCGAGGTTTCCTTTTGTATCGAGTGTAGATCAATACGAAAATAAAAAAAATAAAAATAAAACAGGGAAAGAGCCTCTGATTCCCTTGATGTAAAAAAGTCAATCCCAAATCGCGAAAGGACACTTAATTCGAACGAAAGAAGCGATCGCAATAATCTCAATAGTATCCGAATCATTTCATCGAAACGAATAAAAAGTGTTTAATAACACCGAGATATCGCATAAAAGCGCGCCGTACAAATGAAAAAGCCTTTTTCGCCGAACGAAACGCGAACACTCGAACGAACGCGAAAAAAAAGAGACACGCATATAAATATCGAACGAAACAAGAAGAAATATTTTCCAACATTTGTTTGGAAATTGAAAGCATCGATATCGAAATTTTGGTGTACAGAAGCATACTGTGCCGGTGAAAATTGCGCAAACGACACGCACGCGAGCCTCCAAACACGAAATTCAACACTAATTATGCGACGTTTCAATAAAATTCTCCGGACATTTTGCCTTGCGTATTATACAATGCATTGTGATCGAGATGATATCGCTCATAAACGGGTCGTAATATTTTTTTTATTGTTAATTTATCAATTTCGACATCAGCGTTCGCCCCGCATAAAACGAATATATTCGACGTTTAATATTTCTCCACGTTTAAGCACCTCCCCCTATTTTTTTCGAACACTTCTAGCGGCTCTAAATTCGAAAATTTTACGTTTTACGATGCAATAAATATTTTTATGTAAGAGTATATGAGAAAAATCCGAATTTTCTTTCGCACGAACGGTTCGGAATTGAACACAATTTACGCATATTGAACGAGCTTTAACATTCAATTAACGTGAAAGAGAGCCACCGATACGTTTGATGGGTTTAATGAAAAACCAATTTTTAAAAGCAAAATACGCGTGTAAATAATACCTGATTGCGCATCCGCGAGCTTTGCATATTAAACGTATTCGAGATATGTAAAAATAGGCAATTTTGCTTCATTTAACATTTTTATTAACCTATAAAACCGTTGAACAGATAACTAAGGTAAATATAAATCGATACTTTAATATAAATTCCATTTTTCCATTATGATAATGGGGAAGGTCGTTTGCAGTATTTTTATAAAAAATAATAATTATAAAATAAATATCTTTATTTATATGAAATTCAAAATATTATTTCGTTTACATAATATCCATGAAATTGACTGTTATTTAAAAGGGTCAAACAAAGCAAATCATTTCGCTGAGTCTCAATCGAGCAAACTTCGAGAGTAAAAGAATCAATTTCGAGCCAGAGGGTCGAAAGTCACGGACGCAATATTGAAATGTGAAGAACAAACATAAATATTCCCAAGGAGAGTTTTCCTGCAAGTTTTTCTCAACAAATCGCACTGCATACATCGGAATGCAACAAAACTTCAGCGAAAAGCCTCAAAACTTTCAGCGGAAAGTTCGAAATTTCGGTTTTAAGGGATCAAGTCCCTCTTTCCTTCGATATGGCCGACGATAACGATGAAGCCGAAGTTCGTTACACAACTGGCTTTTCAGAAACAACAACGACCCACACTTTCTCAGTAGGAAATGTTCCTCCTTCTCTCTATTCCAGCTGAGATTTTAGTAGCGGGGATTTCTAGACTAGGTCCGACGAAAACGATTAATCTTGTTTTGGGGTACCCTGGTGGTGCAACGTTCTACTTTTAGCGGTGGGTTGTTGACGAAGTTACGCAAAAACGAAAGCGCCAACGTAACCTACTTTCGAAGGGTTAATTGAACATTCACATGTGAAAGGCTTATTAATTTTGAAACGAAATGAAATAGGAGATTCGAGAGGTTATCTATAAGTGGAGATTTCATTAGGGAGCTAAGTAAAATCGTGGGAATGGAAAAAGCACTTAATTATTGATAAAGATAGACGGACATTAAAGGAAAAACAAAAGATGTATACAGATAGTATCGACAAAAAAATAAAACATGAAAATTAATTTAACCACGAATAAAAGAGAAAAAAAACTCACAATTTACCAGAATAAAGTAATATTATTTAAAATATATACATGACTAGAGTATATTAAATAAAATTAATAACTTGTATCAATATCTTTTATGTAACTGAATCAAAGCTCGAAAGTTACACGTGCGAATTACTTCGTGGAAATTGGGTCAGAAAATGAAAAAAAAATAGGAATCATGTATTTAGCGGTGAAAATAATAATAAACTGTTCAATAGCAAAGAAGAAAAAATAAATGAAAAGAAAACGGGAAAGGCAAAGGGAATTGTACAAAAAAAAAACTTATGAAATTCGATACCTCTGTTCCATGTCTGAAAAAAATGAATAAATCACATTTATACTCGAGTACATTTTTCATTCGTCACAAAAATGTTGAGTGAAAAATAAAATAATAATACGAGAGAAATGCGGGCGACTCCATGGAGAATTCACAACGCGAACTAATATATCAAACATTACCGAATACGACGGGCGAAATTAAAATGCAACGCTAAAATTCTGGAAAAATTGCTACACGACTTTCATTTATTGAAAACGAAGTAGAATCAAGTTGCTAAAATACAACCTGAACATGACACGCGATTGATAAGAGCAATTTTGAGTCTAGAGGCACTTAAAGAAGTAAAAATGAAAAAAATAGACTTTTATGAAGTGAACGAAAGTTTCATACAGAAAAAAATGAAAAATTAAAATAAAACGCAATTTCGTCGACACGCCGACCGGCAATAAAACTCAAGTGCCTCGGGGTTATAAAAAATTCAGCTCGCAAATTCAAAGGAATATTAAAATTATAGCGCGAAGCTTTAAACTATTTGCGTAAACGGACCAACTCTTTCGCTCGGAGGGATCCGAAGACGACGCCGAATTATTTTATTATTTACGTAAAAATGACGGATTCCGAGAATCGAACGGGAAAATATGACAAATTTTTGCTCGTTAAGCTTTTTTTTTCATCTTTATATTTTCGAATATTTTGCGTGTAAAAAAGAGAGTACCGGGTCCGCATCGCGGAGTACTTTTACTTTGGTGATTTATTTGCCGAGTAATTTCAGCGAAAGGTCGTCCGATGGAATTAAATGTTAAAACGAATTTGCATAAATAAATCGTTACTTATACCGTCTTGTGTGCTCTAAATATATGAAAATTTATGAGAAAAAATTATATGGTACAATAAAAGGGCGAACATTCAATTTGTTCGATGAGAATGATTCTATTTATACACGTCGTGGGCAATAAAATAAATTCCCTCCGTGTTCGGCAAACGACGCGGACACACCCCGTTCGAATATCGCAAGCAATTCATTAGTCAGTTCATTAGGTGAATCTTTGAGAAATTTATGCAGATTGGTAGCGGTTAAGCTCAACCGAAGACGAAACTGAGGTTTACGAGTACACAATTACGTTCATCAAGTATTTGAATACAAAAGCCGCGATTATGTACAGATACTAATTAAGTGATTACCGAAACAATTTTGATTAAATCGTTACGACTTTCCAATGACGCTAGAGTATAAACGAATGTTTTATTGAAATTATCGTTATTATTTCAAAACAATAATATTAATTTTCACATTTTAGAAATAAAAATTAAGACAGTTTAAACCGTTAAGGGAATTGAATCAATGTTTCAATTATGGTATACTCATGTCTCTTTTTATACGGAGAATACTTTCCAAAGACTACTACCATGTGAAAAGAATTTTTGGTGAATTTTATGAGGAAATAAAAAAATGTAACAATTGAATCTGAGCTTTATGATTATCATACAATTATATAAAAAAATTTAACGATCATCTTTTACGTGATGTAAAGGCTGTATCGGCATGATCATTAGATTGCACCGTTCAAGTTTCCCGGTCTTTTCCCGTGGAGTTTCTAACAAATAACAAGTTAACACAGTCTCGTTAGCGCAGTTTGATGTATCGCTTCATTATTTTCGGGTCGGTGGCGCCTAACCGTAGACGGTCCAGATTTTGTGGAGGACCAACTTAATAAATGACGGTATCATTGCATTTTAATAGCCTTTAAAAGTTTCATTAAGCGGAACCTTCGCATAAAATGCAGACGACGGGCGAAACTTTGGTCTGGAGAACCACTTTTTCAGGATCAAATTTGTAATTATTGCATAAACTCGGACCGTTTTTCAAACGGCAACGTCTGTCTCTATGTTACGTTAGTGCTCTTTTTTGGTTCTCTCGAGTTTCGGATCCAAAGAGTGGAGACCCGAGTAGGAAAAATCGCTAGTCTGGATTTTTTTCGCAGCTGAAACAACGCGACGAGGATAAGGAAAAACATTTCCATGATTTATACGGGAACCTGGGAGAGTTTAAGAGCCAAATGCGGTTAAGTGGTTAACCTTTCCGCCTTACGCGATATTAGTTTTTTTACTCGAGATAAATATTCGGAACAGTCATACCAAATACATAAATCTATAAGTTTTCTTTTAGGACGATTCATTCGTTTGGATTAGTCGATGGGAACATTTATTTGAATAACCTATAACGGAAATATCACGGATTATTTTTTGAGTTCAATAATATTTTTTATACAGATCCATCATTATTATTTTTGATATTTTAGAAAAAATTTTCAATGAGAAAGATGAAAAATGAAAAGAAAATCCGGGTTTATTCACGAAGACAAAGTGAGTTGAAAGAAACTTTGATGAATCTGTCGCCGACCGAGGACGATTCGGGTCACAGTTCGTCAATTTATAAGTGCGGAATTATGCCAAAAGACAAATCCCGTCACATTTTCCCAAGAAATCCCCAACAATTCAGGGGCGAGAGCGCGATCCGTGAAAATGAGTCTAGTTTGCGCAGACGGCGTAAGGCACCAGATGCAAATGAATGCAGGCTGATTCTCCTCTCACTCACCTTCCGATTTAACCGAGCGACGAGCGAAATATCTGGCTTTTTAGTTTCCAACCGTCTTCGTCGAAGATTACTATGCAAAAAAGGATCTGAGGACTTTCGAGGGCAAAAATGTGGAATTGCCGGCGCGGGTTATACGAAGTTCTGGCTACGGTCATAGTGAGGAGGACGATTTATCCAGGTCGGAAGTTCGACGTTTCGACGAGGTCGTATTAAAACTTTGCACAGAAAACTTGCCATGGAGGATACGTGTTGTTGAAACGGAAAATTCCTCGAAGGATATTTGTATGTGTGGCAATTATGAGGGAACGGCGGAGAAGCTCGGTGAAAGTATGAAAGGATATTCAATTTTTTGTGCTCGCGGGTTCAGTAAGACATATAGAATATCATGGTTGATTTTATGATATAATATTAGTACTGCAGGATGGAAAAGAAACTGATAGAAATACGGAAAAAAATATTTTCAAAATGTTTGCAATATTGCATATCGTAAACAGCATACAGATTCTTTATTCAAATCTAATCTGTAATAAAACGAATGTAAGTGCGAATAATATTAAGTACTACATGTACGTGTTGGAACTTCCATGTTGGCAACTTTACCCAGTTGACTCTTGAAAAACAGCCAAATTTCATAAAAATTCTCAGATTGGTAGTTTACTTTTGCAACCTTTTGTTTATATTTTCACAGTTCGGAAATAACACTATTTTCCGTATCTCGACACCGAAATCGTTCAACATTTTATTTCGACAACTAAATTTACAAAATACACACCAAAAACCATTTTTATAGACAACCATCGAACACAGCGGATATCGCAACCATCAAAAATCGATTTGCGGAAATCCACCAAAACCACAAACCACATTCAACCCTCTAATGATGCGCCGCGGGCAATCTACATTATTTAAAAACGCTCAATAAAACATTAATTATTCACTTTCCGACGGCAACAAGCACGAACCTCGTCCGCTATAGCAAGAAAATCGTTCCACAACCCGCAACAATTACAATCAAACGGAGGATAAGTCGGATCCTAATTCGAGAACACAAAACACAATCACGATCCGTCAAAACGTTTCGAATATTTCACAGACACGTGTGAGCCGTGCACGTCCCGTAAACCGCAAACGAACGTCGTAATTACTGCGGCCGGCAAAGGGTTAAAGCCGTGGTAACCCCCAAATAATATACATGCCGAGACGAAGGAGCCGTGATTAAATTAATACTGACACGCTTCGATATGCCTATCCGATCCGGGAAACAATGGGCGCCGAATCGGTTGCCCTTCGCCAAGGGATAAATGGAAAATTTAAACTAAGTCGGCTCTGGACGGGCGAGGGATAGCTCTGCAGGTAAGGGTTTTGTTACAAATTTATGTGATCGCCGATATGGTGAAAAATTATAGCGGTGTCTGTCTAATGGTGATTGCTTTATCTGAGATGTTCGGCGAATTTTGTTTGTAAGATAAAGGCGACTTTGTATTTTGTACAATGGAAATTCTGCGAAAAAGGAAAACGATTACATCATAATTATTTTGTGATCGTAAGGTGAATATTGGATTTCTTAAAAATTAATTTATCAGAATGATAAAATTACTTTTTTTAAATCTCAAATAATAAAAAAATCTGTATTTGTACCATAATATAATATAATAATACGGTAGACAAAATGACAAATTATTCGCATGCGATATTGTATTACATGCGAATGAACATAATTTGGAATAAGCTAATGATCATTTGAATATGTTAACGCAAATAGATGAATGGAAAATTGATGAGTTCCAAAATAGCAAACAACATATCCGGATTTGTGTATGTATAATATATCGATAATATAAATAAAGCAACTCACTGCTTTGTAACATATAATAGAGATTGGACAAAAATAGAACACCAATTACTCGCATAAAGTATGCAAGGGAAATTGTCTTGAATTCGAATGCGTAACTTTATATTTTCTTAATAAATATTCGCATTTTAAGGAGATATTTACATAGAAAATATTAAGCAAAATATTTGAGAGCAAACTTCATATTTCGTTATACAATAAAGTAATATTCTATAAAATATAACCAAACATATAATACATTTAATAAACTGTATTTTAATATCTAACGTCTCGTTTAAAGCACAACGAGCGAAAATATTGTAAGATATAAAAGTTGATAAAGGCGATATATTAAGTTACGTATTGTCTCTACTTTCCTGAATATATTCAGCTGAAATATACGAGAATAAAATTCATGGAAACCGTGAACGAAACACGGAGGTGAGAAAACTCGACCGATAGAAATATCAAAGAACGAGATATCAGATATTTCATTTTTTCCAACCACCGACAATTTTCCGAAGCCAAAAAAAGTGCAGTGAAATCGTCGGGGACGAATGAAAATGAACGTTGTATAAATCGGAAAATATGCGATTTTCGAAAACGTTTTTCCAATGCAGACCGTCCGCAGAACGCAAATCAAATAAAGTGGACGGGGTCGTCTGTCGATTTGATTTTCGGTTTTGTGACACAAACGAAACGAAAAAAAAACCGACGTGAACATACGTCGTTTTGGGAAATTGCTAAAAAAGCAAAGAAAAATATACTGTTTTTCGGATACGTACACGTAACATAAATCTGCGGAACGATCAGTCGTGAAAGTCGGAGAAAAATGCAATTTTTCCAATGCTAGTATAGTGCGCGAACAAACGGAAAATTCGGAAAATTTACGCCCGTGCAACTTTCTTTCTATGCAATGTGTTCAACGAGATGTGTAAGAAAATATTTTCGCGGATCGTTCGATGGAGAATTTCCAAGAGAAGAAATTTGTTTTGTAGCATTATAAATAAATAAGTACCCTTTGAATATTGAAATTTCGAGTTCCATGAAAACAATTACAATAATAAACAATCTCTAATATTATACATAAATATTAAAATGAGTACGGAATAAGTGGCATGAGAGACCCAGTTTTGAAAAAAGGGAAAAGCAATATTGAAATATTTAAATAAATAAAAAAAATTTTGAAGTAAGTAATTGTTTTTTTTTATTTATGTAAGTAATGATATAGAATATTTTCCTAAATTCACGATATTTTTAGACTTATAATCATTTGTAGAAATAACGAAATTCAGCTCTTTCATAACACATAGACCTTGAAAGAGCCATCTAAAGTTATGAGAGCAAGATTTGGTTTTAAAGATTGGCGCTCTGCAAGATCCATCTGTCAGTTTGACAGGTGACAATGTTTGTTTTATTTAACCTTCCGAGGGGGTGTGCATAATTGGCGACTAATACGCATAAATGCTTTTGCTACCTTTATCACGAGTCACAAGCATCGAGATCCGAGCTATTCCAAGGTCAATGTCTATCCGACCCATAGACGTACCGGGTGTGCTCGGAAGTTTTTGTTATTCATTGATATTTGAGAATTTCTATAAGAATCCCTCCCAAACTGCAGCCCGGCTCTTTTAAAACATATCCTCTCAAGAAACAAAACTTCGAAAATCAATATAAAGTTACAGATTTGCAGGCAAAATAAATATGTTATCATAAGGTTTAATATATGTATTTATAAAGTTATAGTATAGTCATATAATTATTAGATTTGTACGTATAAACGTCAAAAAATAAATAAAATGAACTCAAAACTTTTTTGACGACGAAGAAATCTTCAAAACGTCGTACCGGTGCCGTTTATTTTCAGAAAGCCGTCAAATTTTTGTGGGTGATATCTGGCTAGTGTTACTATCGTAGAATATTAAGACAGACCTGCACGATTCATTTAAAAAACTGCCGAATAAATGAAAACGGCTCTTTCAAAACAGGGTTCTCTCAAGCCACTTCTCCCCTAATCAACATACTTTTTAGACTGTTGAATAATTTATATCGCCAATCATAATTAGGTCATGAAAATGAGTTTGCGAATATAAATAAATAATTACATAAAAACAACAACTCTCAAAATCGCGAATAACAAGCCGAATCCTCAGTTCTAAACCAACACTTACGTCACAATCGCACATGAAAAAAAAACCCGATAACGACCACGACCTTCGCCAACAGTCGACAAAACGACCGCGAACAATCGGACAAAAGCACCGCGGCCATTACACGACATTTCCCCCAAAGAACCCGCGTAACAACTGTAAAAAAATCAAAGAACACATGACGACCTCGACGTCTCCGTGTTGTTGACATATAGCCGTCGATGAGTATGAAAAACGACCGCGTCGCGAACGACCCTTCAACCGTGGCGGGTCAGCCGGGCCTAATCTAGCGTGGGATGATTCATCGGCTTTTGTTCTGGCGGGATTTGGGTTTCGGCGGATTTGTAAAGCCTGCCCCACCGAAGCCTGGTGTGTGTGTGTGTGTGTGTGTGCGTTTTAGATCTTTATCGATCTTCGTCCCGGGACGGTGGCGCTATTTGTCAGGCCTTGCGCGCCGAAAGCTCAACGCGATGATGGCTCGAATGCGGTCTTTGTCGTTGTCGACTAACGTTTTGTATGAGTTATTGCTATAGAGATTGTGAAATTTTTGCAATTAGGTTTGCGAAAAAAATTCAGAATTGTTCAGTATCAAATTATAATTTTATGATGAAACTAAAGTTGACGATTTGATTATGCTATATTGGCTTTGTAGAAATTTTTTTTTATCCCTCAGAAATTTGTGTGACTAGTTACAAACACCAGGATTAGAGGTTATTATGTTGAAAATGGAAGCGTTTATATGAGATATTTGAAGACTGTTTTCATGGCACAGATTAGTAGAATAAGGATAAATAATGATACCACTCATTTTAAGCACGTTCACAAAAAAAAAAGTATCACTGTATTAAATATATACGTTTTTTGCTTCTGAAAAATCAAATTCTTAACGAAAAAAATTGCTCATGATAAGTTTTGAAGAAATCATACAAAAAAGGCATATTTCATTTAAATAATACATTTATTCACAAGAACATAAATCATAAGGTCGATAGGTCATAGTCGATGTCCCTCGAAGCGCCGTCGTTCAGCAGATATTTATTTTAAATTTATATTGTATCCTACCGAGAGTATGCTGTATGTAAAACAATCACAAACGTTTCATTTGAAATGCAAATTTATTCTCATCGTTTCATTCAATATTCGCCACCTATTTTTTTTGAGATGCAAATTGCGTCTAACACTCGTATTCATTCATTTTTTTTTGAAGCATTTCAGCGATCAAGACGCGCATTTGTACCGAAATTTAACGCAATACGTTAACAAAAATGACCTTAATTGACGTATAAATTCTGAAAATCCGGGCGGACAATTGATACGTCGCGCTCGTGAACACGAAAATGCAATCAATGAACGAAATCAGTGAAAGCATCATTATATTCATGACGTCTAATTACACCGGCGCGATCTCGATATCCGTTATTTTTCCCGATGAAAACGTATGCGAGGGCTCCACATTTCATCGTTAATGACGAGCCCATTGTTCGATCGTGTATCAACAATAGTAACGATGCTCAAAAGCCCCGTATTCTGTACGCGTACGTGACCGTGATTGATGTGTTAATAATTGTTGCGTGGCGATAATAATTGGTATGATTCGAGAAGAGAAATCCTCTGGAATCGAGCGCGAACATCACAGGGATGGTGTAAAACGGGAACGTGTACGATACTAGGAAATGTGCTCGTTATTACAACACATCAGCTCACCCACGTGGTTATTAGCGGTGATGGAAAATTTATTATTGAGTCGGTTTGTAAAGAAGATGGACGCATCGGGGACACCATCGTTGACATCGAATGCATCGACGATCCATCTTCGTTCGCATAAACATAATACATCGATCGATAAATTGCGTGGTGTGAATTTAAAAGCGTTGAAGTGCGTCCGTTGAACAATCCGCGATCGAGAGGATGACGGACGGGCGACGACAAAAGGTAAATAGAAATCGTGTACGCGTATTCGAATGTTGAGCCATTGTCGACGACAGATTTATGATTTCACGATGGAGAAGGGACAAGCGAAAACAATGCTTCGATTACCTACCGCGAAATTTTCGATCATTGTTGTGCGGATAGTTCGTTTTGGTTTTGTGTTCGAGACATGTTTGTATGGAATACTCTCAAAATATCAATAATACGAAGTATTATACGTAATTAATTTAAATTTTCAATTAATCAATTTTTTTTTTAATTATTTCGTTTTTCGTCAATAAACGTACGTATGCGTTGAATAATTTTCATGTAAGGAGAGGCCATATTCACGGATTCGTATGGCGCAGTCCCGTTCGAGATAAAAGCTTCCATCCACTCAGGAGCGATTGCTTTCCACTTAAAACGGAGAATGTAAAATATACAAGATCGCAGACTGCAAACAGCCACGGCGAATTCTCAATGCAATCGGTGAAATAACTAAAATTTAAGCGACAAAACGTGCCGTGCGAATAATCTTTGGAACTTCGGTCGCATAAACTGTATTGCGGATTACAATAAACAACAAAGGTGAGCATCCACAAAGAGGTTCTTTAACTTTGTGAATTAATCACGCTCGAGAGATTGTTGGAAATCCCTGGTGACCTATATATTATACATGATTTTGTATTATGAAGTACTGACATATTTTCAATATTGTTATCTTCAAACGCATGAAGGACAAAAGGAAATGTATCGAGATATTCTAATAATATTATATATCAGATTCTCACAAAGGTGAGGATATGTAAAGTGAAAACAGAAGAAGGAACGTTCTAAATTTAATTCTGTTTAATACTGACATATGATATTTTCGAGACAGTAGTATTAAATAATGCAGTATGTATGCAATATAAAATTTAATATTATAAAAAAATATATACAAAAAAAAACATTCCGAATCATTGATTGATTAGAAATTAAGAAAATTAAAAAGTATAGTCATGGTTTGAGTGAATAAAGTTAATAACAATAGAGCTTTCGATTTTGTTGGAAACATTTGCTATACTGCAACAAAATTTAACTAAATACTGGAAATTTTATTCATTGGACGTCGCATTCCGATAAAAAGCAAAGAGAATTCTATTTGCATTATTTGCGTTTCAATATCGAAGAAGTGTCACAAAAATAAATAGGTTAATGCAATAACGAATTCAAACTATAGCAATTGTAATGAAAAAAGTTTTTACTCTACATTAAACGAGACATGAAAGCAAACAATGTAGAATGGAATTGTATGATTTTTTCGTGAAATAAATAAAATAAATAATAAAAATTTACTTGTAATTACACACAACGCTTGAATAAGGAGAAAAAATAATTTACTGAAATTTTGATTCGACAAACAAACATTTGACTTGACGGATTTTGCAAATGACATAATTCGAGAGAAAAATGAGATATTGTGATATTGTCAATATTAGGAGCAGTAAAAATAATTCTATCTAGAAAATATATGAAATTCTTAATTCTTAATGCTATATATCATTCAAAACCTTCGAGACAAAATTCTTACGTTATTTTATTAAAGTGAAGAAAATGAACGACATTCTTTGAAATATTCGACATCTGTACAACGATGCGACGATTGAAAACGAATACAACAATATTCACCGAAAAAAATCTACATGAAACATATAATAAATTTTGCTACGAAAATAATATCTTAGATACGTTAGATAAATATTACCAAGTTTATGCGGACGAATTTATGAATCAAACAAAGCATAATATACAACTTACGACCAAATAACCGACGAAAACCAAAAACGCACATAAATCCCAATTTCATAAACAAAACTAAACATCACAAGATAAGCCGAGCACGGCTCACATGCAAATCCAATCCGAGCTAAGTCAGAGTGTATACGAAATGAGAGAGAGACTCTCGCATATAGTTAACGGGTTTTCTCTCGTTTTAACGGAAATTTCGTAGGGATTTATTCGCCGATACTCGAACGTGTGCGGTCCGCGTGCATTTTCGCCGACGGTTGAAAATTTACATTCGACACATTGCCTCATAAATAATATATGCGTTGTAGGGAATTGAAAGGCCGCGTCTCGAATTCGAGAAGAAAATAATATGGCGACATAAATTTCGACTCACCGGTGTCGCTTATCGTCGACGTATCCAATTTTCTCGAACGTGAGAAGAGCGAAAGGCTTAACTTACCTGCAAACAGAAAGAGGAAAAAACAAATTTTAAATTATGTATTTTTTAGTGAGTATTGTAGAGTAAAAAGTGTTGTTTTTTTTTCGTCAAAGTGCGATGTAAATTTGAGGACGGTGCGATCGTTTGTTCCGTGGAGAAATTTTAGATCGTAAAATTTTCGCAGGTAAATATTCGGGAAAATAATAAATATTGTATTTAGCTAGGTGTGAACGTGAATTTCTCGCATGATGATGAAATACCTAAGAAATCTTGGTTGTAGTGAAAGTATAGTAAGGTATTATTAGGTAGATATTCATTTACTTCTCAGTCGTATAAGAATATGTAAGATAACAATAGAATCCTTACCCTTTTAGTGTCGAGAAATGATATATCGTTTGTAACAAAAACTAAAGTGCTGGCGTGTGAATTTATGAAACAACAAGTAAGTTTCATATTGTTTTTATCTTTAATTTATGCGATCCTTAAAAGAACGGAGATTTTTCAACCTTTTGTTTTCAACTAATTTAAAGAACAAAAAATCAGAACACGGCCAAAGTCAAAGAGATTGAATTTTCCATGTTTTTCGCTTTCCTTGGCAAAAAAAAATCTTTAATATAATATATGGGTTTGTTTTTTATTCGCGAGTCCGGAAGCCTTAAAACGAGACGGTCCAAAGGGTCTTTGAATAAAGGTAGTAAAAACAGATTCAGGAGCACTCTATCATCCAAGCACGCATTGTCTTTCAAGAAAGGACGACTGATGTTGACATCGTCGGACGATCTACATTTTAATATTATTTCATTTTTTCTCAAATGGTAGGATATTTTTTAGCGAAAGCAAAACACAATATTTAAACTCGTGCAATATATTAAATAATAATATATAATGCAAAAGAAGCGGAATGAGATTTTCATACATATTTTGTTATTCTAATACGTTCGCATATTTTCGACGATAAAATTCCAAATGAAATAAACCAATAAAATCCCTCGATTGCCCGGACATCTTTATGTACGCTTTCAAAGTGCGCGTATAAAATATAAGACTCGAGAAAAACAACACAGCCCAAAATGTTCCTGATGCAAAATGCTAAAAAATAAATTAAATATGATTTTTAGCAATGGTCTTATCCCTCGGCAGGAATAACTTTTTATGAGTGCACTCAAAACAAAGAGAGATTCTTTAGACTTTAGAGAGTTAGAGAATAAAAGAAAAACTGTCTGAAACGCTCCGAATTTTTCCTGCACGTTTGTCCACGGAAGAATATTTCATTGTAAGAATGGCACAAAAATAGACATGCGTGTATGTCAAATTATCCCTAAGTGACAATTTGCAACTTGTAATATTTGTACAAAATTCTATTCAACATTCGAACAAAGCGTTAGAAAGTTTTTGATAAAAAAAATTGTCAACAGAGTTTTACATGAAAATATAAAAATATTTTGTACAAAACGCAAAGTCAACCGAGACAAAATTAAAGTAAAATTTCAACGAATTTTTAACGAATAAAAAATCGTTGTATCGGAACAGATAAAATGAAAAAAATAGAAATAAAAACGAAATTCACCAAAAGACCGACGACGGCCGTTTCAATAAAGAGAAACGGAAAAAATAAAAGTTCCTGAAAAACTTTCTACTTTCAGACGAAACGCAAACGATGACAATCGACGATGCAAATTCGACGACGCAACCGGAAAACCCCGCCAAAATGGAATCCTTCGATTGCTCCGAATGAAAATTTCGCAATTCCGAGAAGCATTAGTATGCGACAAATCACATTGAAAGAAAAATAGCGCGAGAACAAGAAAAATACATTAACTTTCGAGATGAACTTGAATAACGTCGGCGCGTCGGAAGAGCGTTCTCGAGTTTTCGTTCCGAGCCAGAAAAAATCTTGTAGAAATAACATTTTTCAAGAACGAACGTTATCGTAGTGCTGCAGCCAACTAATATGATGAAAACCTTCTTTGAGTTTCCTATACTACATTTATTCATGTAGCAGAGTGAATTTCAGATTTGAAAGAGCTCGCTGCGGAAAAATGAGAAAGAGTCAGTTGCAAAAGCCGTATCGAATATAACAATGTTTCGAACGTTAATTCATTTTTGTAAAGCACACAAGCAATTAAAAAACTCATTCAATTCGTAGTTTCAAATTAAGCGTGTTTAAGCAAACACATTATCAAAAACAAGCGAACCCCGATCAGGACTGATAAAATTTAAAGTGAAACAAAAAAGAGGTAACGAAAAATGTGAAAAAATGTAAAGAAAAACACATTTTTATTGGGTAAATTAGCTTTTTTTTTCTAACACGGCCGATTCATAAATATGCAAATGAACTACAGAGTCGGGGGCCTCCCAACAAAACATTTGTCAACGCTACTTTATCTTCTTTTTTATATTAGGACGGAAAAGGGAACTCTTCCAGCTTGATAATTTTCAGGTGTTTTAATAGCGAATTGTTTAGAAAAATAAATTTATCGTATTTTTAAACGATTTTTCTCAACCGGGATGTATATTTTATAAGAATTAGGGTTATAAATCACCATCGGTCAAATAAGTCGGAGTTTAATGAAAGCGTCCGAACGGAAGTATAATTTTGGTAATGCGCGTCACGGGAAGTCGACTGACACACAATCGTATGATTTATTATAACGAGATTTATAGAAAAAAAATGTATATAAAGCGAAGAACCATTTGTGTGACGTACACAAGTTGCACAGTTGATTAAATATAACAATGAAGTGTACATAAATCAAAAAAGACAATGTTTATATGGGGCACTGTAGGAAAAGTTCAAGCGTATACTCGAAAGAACAAATGGATTCCAATACGCGCTCCGAACGGAAAGTGCGATGCAAATCTAAAAAGCGATAAATTTTACATAAAAAGTTCACGTCATACCAAAAACGGCCGAACTGAATTATTGAAATTGATTTATTAGCGCCGATAAATCTTTTTTTTAATTTAAATAAAAAAATAATAATTCGATACAATGGATAATAAAAAAAATACAAATATTCAAAAGAGAATATTTCTAAACGCCTCATTAACGACGTAATGTAAATATAAAATTCATATAATAGCATATTGTTATGCAACAGAAACGAATCCAAACGGCTAGAATTGAGGGCGTACAATCTATACAATCGTTATAAAAATTCCATCATGGTTTTATACGCATCGAAACATTCAATAACAATCCGTTCGTTTTCGAATGGGTCTTTGAAAGGCCGACGTGAAACGAAAATTCTTCAAATTAATTAAAAAACGGAAAGTCAACGAATCGCAGACTACTAGAGTTTTTATAGAGGTCGTCTTTTGAAACACAGAAATGAGGGAGGAAATACAGACGACTTTCGTCTTCAAAAGCACCGGGGGGGTTTGCCGTTATTAAAGCTACAACAATGGAAATCGAGTCCTTGCCACCGTGTCCGAACACAAGCTTGAGATGCAATTAGACACCAAAAGAATTCCCTAAATCAAATATACACAGTGTCCAAGATTGAATTCTTAATCAAAGAGGCATAAGGGAATCGAAAAGTGGACTCAAATTGAAAACTTTTAAGTTCTCAAACGGAGATACTTTTAAGTCTCATCACACGAATTGTAGCTACAACGAACAAAACAAACAGTAAATAATCTTTTGATTCAATTAATTAAGCTCACAGTAGAATAAACGGAAACGACTCATCAACGTTTCATTTCTCTATATACATTACGTAAATTAAATAAAAAAATATTAATACGTAACGCTCATACTATCCCCTATATATAATAGCGTATTTCTATGTGTCTGTCTATGTGTGTTGATGACGCTCGCGACTTTTTTTTCTTTTTTTCGATGATGATGATGAACAAATGAACTGGTTTTATTAATTAAATATTAAATATTCAAATCGGGTTCACACAATCGGATTTTCACATTTTATCGTTTTCCGTTTCTTAACAAATCCACAGCCGACGTCATTAACATCAGGCCTATTTACTAGTATCAAAATAAATTCGAAAAAAATCTCTTACTCTTTTCACATCTCTAGTTCATCGGATATTCAATGCATATTTCATTCAACAAATCATTGCAACATCGCGAATCCCAATTTGTTAACTTTCCCGATATCGCCCCGGTCCAACGCGCGACCCACACATTGGGAACCCTTTGTCTAAAACGAGACAGAGTAACGTCTACGATCCAGAAAACACACAAAGAGCGAAAGGGAACCATAGCAAGGCCGACCGTAACAAGTTAAATCGCCGTCCCCAGACGCCCAGAGCCGTACCCAAGAATTATGCAAGTAGCCCTTGTTTTCACCCCAATAAACCTTCAATCTTACCTACATTAATCTAACTTCGCGTACATGAACGATGTCATTAAACTTCGCAGCTTTATTATGGATGATAAGGGTGCGCGCGCTCGCCGAGATAATCAACAAATTTATATTGCCCAGGATCTGCGTCCTTTGATGTCTAACACTCGTCCTCGATTGCCGAGGAGAATTGTTTCGACACGGATGGAGGCCGCTTTTGCGTTTGAAGAAAATTCGCCTTTCCGACACAGAGAGAATTAAAATTTCGAAATCGCTCGTTTCTTATGCTTCCGAGTGAGTTAGAAGAATTCTCGTTTGGTTCTTTAAATAATACATATGAATCGCATTTATATTATAAAAGGCCCCAAAATTCACTTGAGAAGTAATTTTTATAGAAAACATAGATTTACAATAAAACATTAAATTTTTTTATTCATATAGTATACGGTATAGGATTATGTATGAAATAGCATATCGGGTAAATCGGGTAAAATGCACTTTTTTGTTGAAATTTTCCAACACTTTTTTGCATATATTTTGTTGAATTTCTTTGACATAGAGCTTAGTTTCTTCCTCCAAGATGTGGATGGTCGTGAGTTTTTTTGGCATAAACCTTAAACTTCAAAAACTCCAATGGCGTTAAATTTCACGATTTGGACGGCCAATTCTAATCACTAAAATGGGAAATTAAAGGACCAGGAAATTAATTATGCAGTAATTGAATGGTTTTGCAGGTTGTATGACGTATTGTTGAAACCACATGTTCACATTTCCACATCCATATCTTGCAATTTAGATTTTCTGAACCTCAAATGCGACTATTTTGTCGATTAACTAAGCCATCAAAATGAAAATGAGCCTCATCGCTGAATACGATTTTGTTCGAAAAATCAGCATCCACTTGTTGTTCCATAATTCATTCAACGTTGTTCTTTTTACGTGTAGTGCTACATTTTTAGTAACCTTGAACTATCAGCTATCATATAGTCTTTTTTTGTTGTCAACATTTTACCGCACAAATGTCGCAAAATTCAAATTTTGCAGGAATTTTGGGACACTTTATTATAATATTATATATCGAACTGGTGATTTTTGAAAAAAAAGCGAGGTAGATAAAAATTAAAAGGAATCTTAATTTATGTTGAAGTTTTTAGAAAACTCTCATTTTTTATGTGTTTATGTATAAAAATTTTTATATTCTCGAAGATACTCAAAAGCACTGATGCTTAACGCTGCCGGCTATTCTGCAATCGACTAAGTGAAAAAAATTCAATTAAGGACGGCTCGATTGTTTTTAAATTAACTTACAAAGTATGTTTAAGCAATAAAAAGAAAAATGAAGATTTTTCTATTTTCTCTTTCAAAAAATTTACTAATCATAACTTTTTTTTCAAATTATTCTTGATCAATCAAATTTTATTAAATAGATTTATAAAATAATAAATTTGAAAGTTATTTTATGCAAAAATCTAAAAAAAACATCTATCATATTTTTTAGAGTTTTTGTATTATTATATATATATATAGTTACAAAAATTTGAACCACTCAAAGCAATGAGTTCTAAAATCAAATCACCCACCAAAAAAAAAACTAAATATATTATAGTAAACAAATAAATACTTACGAAATTAAATCAATTCAATCGATTACAATCAAAACGAATGAAAAAGCTAAAAGATACACCAATAGATTTTTATGTGGCACCATTCACTTTTATCTCGGGCATTACTTTTGATCCTTTGATTTCATTTAGCACCTCGGGACCGAAAATCTTATGCAGACAAACAGAAGGTGAGCTAAACGAGATGTTTCCGAGAAAATAACCCCTTCGTTCTTAATAAGAGTTCGGTTGAAGGCATTTGAATACACACCAAATTCTTACACAAGTCGTTCTTTAATCTATTCAAATAAAAACAAGTTTACTGCTCTACCGCCTTTGCAATTGCATGTTGTATTTTTGTAAAATGGTAACTTTCCGTTTGCGTTTTCTTATCTTTGAAAATTTTTAAATGAAAGAATTGTTTAAAAAAAATATTGATCACATATAATTTTAAATAATCGGAAAAGTTGGAGTCGTAAGCGATTTTTTTCATTTTTCATTGATATATTAACTAGAAGTCATCATTAGTGCGTGAAACATCCGAAGATTTTTTTTTTTTTCAATCTGCCAAATTCTTGTTCTAGTTTTAATTCGTTTTATGATAGAATTGCCAAATGATATTTCATTAAAAATACCAACGGGTGCGCCAATAGCCGATATTGTAAAATTTTATATCTGAATCTGTGCCATTGTGATTTACCGAATTGAATTCATTGGAAAAAACGACAAGCAAACAATTTATTGTTTTAAAGGCATTTCACAATCGTCATAAAATTAGGTAGAATGTGCTTTCATATTTTCGTCGGGTTTCGGATTCTTTTCGTCATGACAAAATCTACTAATAAAAAAGTTGACCTGCGTGAACGCGTACCACTTCAAATCTAATTATTAACATTGAACGAAACTTCCATAAATACATTATTTACATTGTACTTATAATGCAAAAGGAAACTCACCTTTGAAATATATATAAAAAAATATATATTGAAAAAATATTTCAAACCACGTTTTTTCGCCCCTATCAATCTGGCACCCAGGAGTATATGTACCCACTTGCCGCCTAGTTACGCCTTTATATAAGTCCCATTATATTCAAGAGAGATTTACATCAAACATAAACTAACAAAAGATGAATCACCGCATTACAAGCTAAACAATCTCCGTTCTGAAACAATTAGGATTGCCACGTTTGCACATTGATGAGTGCGTGTCCTAAGAGTTCACGCACGTGTTAAATTATTCAGTTTGCATTACGTTTTCAGTCTGGAACTGCGTGCCGATGGGGATTTAAGGGAATTTTCCAATTTTCCGCTTTTCCAACTGTAAATCACCCAAATAGACAACATTTTTCACAGAATGATTTGACCCGGCCGAATGGTCCGACAATGTGCTCAACATCGAAAAATTATATAAGCCCACACC
>JAOXNN020000006.1:6943256-6956023 GCA_028571205.2 Hydropsyche betteni
ACGTATAATGCGAACGATTTCTGTGCAGTAGCGAGTAGTTTAGCCACTAAATTACACGCTACTTTACTAAATTACTAACGTAGTGCGAACTAGCCTATATCGCTCGAATTTAGTCACAAGTGAAAACTGGCACGCTCGACAGTCGAATATTACAAAATTGATTAAAAAAAACTCGAGATTCGTTATTTTACGGCGCACGCAGCAACTATTTTAATTAGCGCCAACTTACAAACCGGCCAAAAAACCTTCAATGCGACAAAAAATCAGCGCATCCCGAATTTCGCCACCGCCGTCGGTTCGACGGTAAAAAGCGACCCCTCCGGCTTTCGTCCCACCTTTTTGCCGATACAAAACACAGCATCGGCCGACGACACCAAACGAGCTACTAGAACGTTCCGTACGTACATATTTCGCAAAGTGTCGCGGCGACGCCGAACCAAAGAGGGCGGTAAACTCGGCGGTTCGGCCACAATGGCCGAGCTGTTAATTACGGTCGGCTCCACAAACGAGGCCTCGGCTCGTCGTCGGTTCTTCGAAGTTATTAATAATTTGGCGTTCTCCGGCCCGAGGGTTGGACGTCCGCCCCCGCGGGGATGCTGCGCTAGACAGTGATCCCCTTTTGGGGTGTCGCGGATCTTGTTTTCGGCGAGGTCGTGTTGTCGGTCGACTCTCGGTTTCGATCTTGTGAGTTGAAAATTCGGCGAGGCTGTGTTATGTTAATGTCCCGGCTCGGCGGTTCTAAATATGGAAATTGTGCGAGTTGTATAAGGGAATTCAAATGAGAGTTTAATGTGATGTTTTAATTGTGCGGGTTGTGTGCGAGTTTCGTAAGAATCGAAATGAGAATTTTTTTCGCGGTAAAATTTTAACTGTTCAGAGCAGTGGTCGGCAAACCATTACCCGCGGGTAATAGTGTTACCCACTTCGAAATTCAAATTATCCACCAAGAAAATATGAAAAAAAAACAAACAATGCAGGAAAATTCAATCTCTACCCCTCTACCCCCCCATGATTTTTTCTGAGTATTTATGTTTTGCTTTGTTCTATATGTTTCATGGATTAATTTGAAAAGTGCTATATTTCGCTAAAAAAATAAGTTGGAAACCCTATTTTGTGCATTGCCAAGTTTTTGGAGATTGGGGGTGTGGGGGGTGTTGGTTACGAAAATTTGCTATTACCTATATAATTTAGCTTTTGGTGTACCGTGATTGAGAAAAGGTTGCGGAGCACTGAAATAGTAAATAAAGAAGTTTTTTAAATGTTTACCCACTTATCAAATAAAATTTTCAAAATTGAAATTTTTACCTATTCTCCCAAAAGGTTGCCGACCACTAGTTTAGAGTTTCAATATTGACAATTTTTTATTGATAAGATAACGCTGACGGCAAACAACAATACATATTTTACTTAGAGGTTATCGAATTTTTTATTTACAAATTTGCTTTTAAGGAGGAAAAACATGATTAAAAAACAATATTACAAAACATAAATATGCGGTGGGGAGTTTATTGAAATGTGAGATATATTAGGCACGGATGTCTCTTTTTGGGGAACATGCGAAAGAAACAGCGAAATCGGAAAATAGGATTTGGCTCGCCACGTTTCCTCGCTTCAACAAAATTTATAGTAAAGTTGTGATAAGAAAAAGGAAAGGATTAATCTGCGGTGACGCCTGACCGTTATAGCAAAAAAGGGTCTTCCTCGCTAAAGCTTTTTTGCACGAATGTTTATTTTAGATGTTTTTTCTATCAATAGATTATTTATACGCAGTCACAAATATGTATAATAATTTATATTGAAAGTAAAACTGTTTTAGAAATACTATCTGTTACAATTTTATAATTTCGAATGGATAATACTAATAATAAAAGAAGATTACAACTGTTACTTTAATACCGATAATATCATGAGTTTTTATCGAAAAATAAATAAATATTGCACCAATAGTCTTATTAACGAGCTCAAAGATAGTTCACGCAATTATTTTTTAATGAGGCTTTAGTTAATTTATTACGGAGACGAGAAGTCAGATAGTTTTCTAAGGAATGAATCTATACTAATTTAAAAAAAGTATTATATGACTTCCTTTTAAAATTAGTTTAGAGAAATATTATTCATTATTCTTATTCATAGCTAGGTACAAACAAGAAAAAAATGGATCCAAATTTTCTAAAATTATAAATAAGCAATAACCAAAACAACCAGAGTGCTAGCAAGATCCCAAAATATATTTTGTCACGTAAAAGTTTTTTATTAAATTTCTCAACAAAGTTTTAATTAAATAAAACAACCACCACCATACTTCGATGTGATACCCAGCCGAAGCTAAAAATAAACGAATGTTTATAAAACTATTACATGAAAATTCAAATTTAACGAGATTTTTAGAATACGTAGGAAGAAAATATTTCAAGATTTGAAGCTTTGCGCTGAAAGGCTCGTACTGATTCGCATGTAGAGAAAATCTTCAAGGTTTTAGAAATACCCTGGGGCTTTCGAGACAATGTATTATATACTTTTCAAAGGCGTATAGAAAACCGTTTTAAAAATAAAAACGCTCGCGAAAGAACAAGAACAGTTTTAGTAAGACTTCGGTAGCACTTTAATACTGGCCATCACCCACAGAGCGAAAAACTTGAAATTAATATCAACGTTCCTTTGCCATTTCATACATTTGTACGTACTATAGAATAATTGAGATTTTAATAAAATGGAAGTTTATTAAAAAAGGAAGAAGAAAAAACTAACATTATTCGAAATGAACGTATATAATGTGCGCTTGATAAAATTCAATATACTCGATTATAATATAATATATAAACACAAACTGAATACGTTTATTATTTAATGCTTACAATTTCAGTTTAATTTGCATTCCATTAAAATTTGACGTTATAATACAAACCTTTTAAATGTAATATTCTACTACACAAAGCAAACCAAATTTGTGTTGTACGAAGGTCAGTGTTTGTACTCCGATTTAATGGATTACTCAGTGATAACAACTTTCAATTTAGCAGGGTTTAATCGAAAAAATAATGATGATACTACAAACCGAATCGAACAGACCGTTAACTTTCCAAAGTGGAACCCAACAAATTTAATATTAAATGAAAATTAATTTCGAAATAGACGTCGCTGACTTGGTTATTCGGCATCAACCTTTTAATGTGAAACAAATATAATCGTTCTATCATAATTCATAATCAAAACAATTAAAAATGAATCGAACAAATAAAAATGACACATCGAATAGTGCGATACATAAATTATAATGCTTATCTATACGTTATCACAAACGCGAAAATAGATACTAGACATAACAATGATTCATCAACGACCCTATGAAATATTACATAAAATCCGCATACACCTGCAGGTGCAATCCATCAAAATGACCACCCGCGGGTCATCGGGGTCATTGCAGCCCGCCCGCTGCACAAAACCGAGTTTCAGAAGTAAATTAAAACCTGTCCACCCCACGGGATACCCGCAAAGCAATATCTCTCCTGTGTGTTTATGCGGCGAAAGAACCGTGGAAAGTTATTTGCCGAGTTTTGATTTGGCTTTAATGAAATCTTTCGCTGAAGGGACTTCGGAAGGTCAGGGGTAAAAAAAATTAAGAAAAAAGGAAGCGTTAATTATATCAGCGTTCACCGCTTAAGTTGGACGCATTAATCATCTTTTCGACGGTTTGAAATTTTGGAGTTTCAATTTTTTTTTCTGTTGAGAGATAAGACGAATGGTCTGTAAATTCAATGATCGTTTCTTGATTAATTTATAAAATTGATAAATAAAGCGTAATCGATAACGATACGCAGAATATAATCAAAATGCTGTTTATCTATATATATGTCACAGTTCACGTGTTCACTTTTGTTTGTTTATATCCAAACTAGTTTGGAAATACTCAAACTATCGATTATAGTTTGAATGTCAACTGTCAAATTTTACCTACATATAATTGCGTCTAAACTAAAAACATACGTCATAAGTATCATGCTTAGGTTAGGTTGGGTTAGCGTTTTAGCTTGAGCTGTGAAAACGTGTTAAAAAAACTCTCGAAGTTCAAATTGACACGATGGGTAGCACTACGCGTATTTCTCGATCATTAGTTGACAAACCAATTTTTACCGTATTGATATTAAGCATTATAGCATTATCCGAGTGCAAACAACTTAAATTGTCGTACCACATTAACAATTGGACTAGAGCGTTTAGAAGGTGAATAAACAGACTAGTTTGTTCGTGCAAAAACGAATTCGACACTCAAACTGTAACATATATATATATAAAAATGGATTTTTGTATATTTTTAGACGTCGTTTCACTCCAACACCGTCCGACCGATAACTATGAAAATTGGCATGTATATGTATTTTTATAACGAAAAGATTTTTGTATCATTAAAACGAAAAAAAATTCAGTACGAAGAGACGAAGATATGTCGTTTGTTGAATTTAGTTGCCTTGGTCAAGCAATTCATAGAATCATATCGAGCTTTTATTATATAATACAGACTGGCAGGACATCTGCCGGGTTCAGCTAGTAAAATATGAAAAAATCACACGATTCTTCCACAATATCAACATTGAACGCGTGCGGAAAATTACATGTTTTCCACGGGTCAAACACACGGCGGAGATAAAAGGAAAAGCTCTCGCCAACAGTGAATGATCATCGGGACCCGTAACAAATGACAACCAGGTACCGTTACGGCCCCGCCGTTGTTCGGCCTGAAATACGACGATCGGGTCGTAGGTTCGACGCGGAAAAAAATAGACCCGGATCGAATCGCGTATCTGTGAAAAATACTGCAAAACGAGAACGCACCGAATGTAATATACGGAACAGCGAAGAATTAAAGCGTGCAGAAAATCCGCAGAGGAGATCCCGGCGATGAAAATAAGCCCGCGAGAGCCGGTGACGCGCGGCATAAATAATAAAAAGGGACGAAGTGGGAAAGCTCGTACGAGGAAAATCTCCTATTTTTTTTCATGCGAGTATAAAATGAATGAAATATATATGTGTATGGGGAAAAAAATAGAAGAG
Organism: Hydropsyche betteni; assembly: GCA_028571205.2. Taxonomy (NCBI): domain Eukaryota; kingdom Metazoa; phylum Arthropoda; class Insecta; order Trichoptera; family Hydropsychidae; genus Hydropsyche; species Hydropsyche betteni. The sequence continues at coordinate 6,948,309 of JAOXNN020000006.1, forward strand.
TTGCGTGCAGCCGTTTCCTAAACGACGTCATAGGGTTCTATCGTAATAAAACCATTCGGATGCGCGTGACTTTTCATATGGTTTTAAATTGTCGACGGAGGTGTAATAATAAATTATGTTTCAAACAAAGAGTGCGGAAATATTCAATTGAGAGTTATAGAAGGTAACCCTTTAATCTTTTAATATGCTATTTATTTAAAAAGATATTCGTTATATTTAAAAAAAAAATTGGTAATGAATAAAAGATCAAATGCTCAAATACGGGTAAGTGAAATAATAAAAGGGTTCCTTTCAAGATACAATAAATAAGAAGAGTGATATATAATTAATTTCGTAATAAATAAAAATTTAACTGTACGGAAAATATTGACAATACAAACATGTAATTTTTCATTGAAAAAGTTAAAATATTTTGATTATTAAAAGAAATTATATAACCCAATATATTTTCGAAAGAAAGTATTGAACTCAACACGTAGGCGTACAAAAATAAAACGAAAGCAATTAACTTGTGCTAAATCGGCATCCGGTGAGCTAAATCGGAAACTTGGCAAACGTTCGACGAATCATATGATTCTCAAATCTTGACCGACCTTGACCGCCACGAAGTAATTTATTTTCAGAGTGGAAAAATAGAATTTCGTAATAATGATCGTGAGAAAATTATAATTTTTTTGGCAGACGAAACGAACTATTTCGATGTTAGGAAAAGCCAACGTATCATAGAAAATTCGGCTGATAATCTCTGAAAAAAATAATATAATACAAACAGAAATGTTTATGGAGTGCGGTTAAATGCGTCCGTATCCGATTGGTGATTAAAAATATTCGAAATCCGAATTAAAACTGCAATGCGAACCGAAAAACGCCGAGTTAATCCATTTTCGCCCAAAACGTAATGAAAAAATAAAAACGACCCCCAAACACATGTGTACTTTTGTTTTATGCTTCTGATAAAACTTCGTTAAAACGTATGCACTCGTATTTTCATATTCGGTATAACGAACGAAAGTTATGGAAATGGAGATGTGTTATCGGTAACGCAATGAATATTTTTTAACGACCCCTGTATTTACGGGGCAGTTTCGAAAACACAATAAAGTCCGAGTAAGTGAATTAGGCTCGCCAGAAAAATTCGTAGTAACGTACTAGTCCTTGAATTTTTTATCCCTTTTCAGAAGCGAAAATTACATTATTCTGAAATTAATTCGTCCGTAGGGCAATTTACACTTAGAAAGTTGTAAATGCGTGCACATTTACATAACTCGGAAATTATGTACACAAGTCGAAAAGTAGAAACGTCAAAATAAATATTTGAAGCAAGTAACTCCTGCAGTACATGCTGAAAACACAATACCAATATTTGCATATCAAGACAAACAATAATATTGGCCGACGAAAAGCTCGGAAAAGGGAATTGTTTTAGGCGCGATGCTTTTCCAGTCACACGTATGGTAAAACTTTCTTTTCGGTACAAAAATATGTTTTGCGAGTCTGAGTTTTTAATATGTGGTAAAATTTATTTTAATATACGAGCTAATAAATAATAGTAAATTGAATGAGTGAGAGTTAAGTAGCATTTTATACTTTGTACAACCATGACTTTTTAGTAACCACAATCGCGATCTGTAATATAATTTGGAAACATTTAAGTTATCAATTTATATATTTCGAAATATTGCTAAAGTTTTGATATATTGTGAAGATTTTTCTCAACTTATGAAAGTTCATTCGACCCACATGTTCATGTGGGTATGATGTTGAGGACAAGATTTTTATGAAAAAAGTAAAGCGATTCAAAGTTACATCGAATATTTCAAAAGTTTTAATTTTTTTTTTAAGAAATTTGAATTGATACAACGAAAAAATGATTTTGAAAAATTAAACAACGCGAAAAAATAATGATAATGATTAAGACGCGAGACGAAAATGGATTGTGTAACCATCAAGAGTCGAAGCGATAAAATTTTAACGCTTGTGGAAATGAGAAATATAAAATTCACCAACGAAAAACATTGCCGTTTTCAATAGAACGATTTTATCGCCCGAGACATAAAATAAATGAAACGAAAACGATGAACGAGTAAAGTTTAAATGGAAGAAAATTTTGCTGTTTTTTTCCGTAATGAGTTATCAAACAGAGTGGTGCAAGTAAAATAATTTTTGCTAGCATCACGGTTGCACAGTGAAAACAAAAGCGCAGATAGATAACATGTTAAAAAGAAAAATTAAGCGTTTTCACTGTACAAAACAGGTAAAGGAAAAAGAATCTCTCGTTTGTGCAGGGAGCTAAAAAGGAAACGGAAATTAAAAATAGTGGAAGCAACGAAACTAAAGAAACTAAGAAAAATACGAGCACAAAAGCAGCCAATACAATTTTTCATGTAATAACAAGGATAGTGCATGGAATAAAGTAAATAATTATTTTCTTTCATTAATAAGATTTATCAGATTAATTACACACCTAGTAAATAACTATGAAAAAAGTAATTTTAAACGGTAAAAAGTCAATTAACAACACGACCGAGATTGAGTTAAAAAAATTTGAGTATTTGAATATTTTAAAATTGAAAATTTATCAATTCTACTACATAGTTTAAATATCAAATAGTCGTGTAGTAAATATTCAATTTTTTCACATAAAAATAATATATTTTAATTCATTTCGGGCGTGTTTAATTCAAAAGCGAGAAAATATAAGATGAAATAAAGAAAAAAACAAGAAAAGTGAATCTATGTGACGCTGAGAGCCACTGTGGCTAATTGGCACTTTACAATACAGAATTTTTCATTTGCAACGTTAAAAATCTGAAATAATTGCGAAAAATTTTAAGTCAGAAAGTCGTCTTTCGAACAAAAAGCAAAATGATATCAAAAATTCCAACTATTACATAATAAATATGAGAAGTTCTCCTTATTATTTATTTCGAAAATAAAATTTCAGCACCAAAGAAACCACGGAGGTTCGAAAATTCCAGAGGGCGTCAGATAATTTAATTTTCGATCACGAAACCGCTGAAAAGTGCAAAGTTTCCCCACACCACTCGAAAGTCCGGGGATCGAGAATTTCCCGGGAAAATACGCGGAAATAAAAAGGGCTCTCGAAACCGAGAAATAAGGTGCCAAAGATAACAACGAACGGGCGACGTTACAACGGGGCGATATCGAATTTTCGAATCGGTGCCAAAAGTCCGCAATATTGTCGCGAAAACGTAAAGGGGCCATTTGCATGCTTTTACGGCGGCGTTTACCAGCTGTAGTGGGCAATGTTTTAGGCGACTAATTTTCGGCAAAGGCCGCAAAAATGCGCGATAATACGAAGGACCCAGGCGGAGAACAATGACGTTTAAGCGTGTCACATTATCATTAAGACGTGTGGTAACGGCGACCGTAATAAACATTTTAAACTTTACGCACTTTTACGGCGAGTGCGCTCTTTACGGCCGAAAACGAAAATAAAAAGAAATACGCGGCGATATTTCAATTTTATCGCCCGCGGGTTTCATTTAGCTTTCATTAAATTTGTTTTACGCTTGTCGTCTTGTACGAATTCTTTTGCGAGCAACCGAACCGTAGGAAACCAGTTGTAATAAAGATTTACAGCTTTTAATTCGTTTTCTTCGGTGTTCGTATCACTCGAAGGTATCCCGAACATTACAATGGGAAAATATAAAGGTTTTTAGGTGTATATATAATATATATGTTACGGTTAAAGTGTACTTTTCAGATAAAATATAGTTTGAATAGTTAAAATATATTTTGTCTAATCCACGTAGTTATTCCGTCTGACACAATGGGAATATGATTTAACTGGTCAGAGTCAATGTGTATTTTGACGTCAACTAACAAGCCAGTGTTGCCAATTACACTGGCGAACCGTCTCGAAGTCGCACGTATTTATTGACATTAAGAAGAATGATTATAGTTAATAGTTAAATGTAATATAAATTAAGATTGTATATCGTTCCCGAATTTTGAAAAAAAATGAAGATTTACTCAAAAAAATACAAAGAAACCATAAATATTGATGAGTCGAGTTAGTTACATCAAGTAATAAAGTATAATTTCAGTAGTTTTCTAAAGGTTTTTGAATTTTAAATTGTTTTTCAATAAAGTAACATCATTGAATAAATCAGCGATGCGATTATAATGGCACAAAAATTTCACTTGTCTAATAATATGGGCTATTAAATGTCAATAGTTCATTAATATGGACTCGAAACTAACGTTTTTGTGATGAATGCCTTGTTGAGATTTTTCCATTATTAAATTTTTTTCAATAATCAAATATAGAAGTAAAATACACATGGTTTAACACAAATATTCTTTTCAAATATCTGAACTGTTGAAAATACACTTTAACTAGTAAGTACCAGTTAAACTGTATTTTCGTCTATTGAAATAAACCTTAACTAGAGAATTTGAATTCAAATACACTTTATCTAAAACGTCAGACAAAATGTACATTAACTAATAATACACTTTTGACCGTAACATATACGTTTATACGAATGGATTAGGGAGGAAAAAAACCTCGCGTTATTTACGGTTAAAAACGAATGAATGAACAAGATGAAAATCTGCAAAGCGAAATTTGTTCGGTGTTCCGCTGACATGACGAGAAGCTCGCGGATAATTATCCAACAACGAAGTGGGAGGAAAACTGGTGGAAAAATTATATAGAACTGGAAGGAAAGAATGAAAAGTGCTTTTCCAAAGCTAAATTGGCGTGCTTTAAATGAAACAAAAGTATTTTCAGTCGTTTTATATTTTTTATTCTTTATTATTATTATTATCCGAACGCGAGAAAGCGAAAATTCCATGAAAAGCCTAAAATTTTGAAAGCTATAGAAAAAATGAAATAAAACGCCCTAATAATAACTCTGAGTAGAGGAAATGTCGCCTGGTACTTTCTCGCCTTGTAAGCCGTTTTTGGATAAATTGAATGGCTGAAAATTTATAAAAATAAAAAGTATTTGACGAATAAATAATAAATGACAGACGCTTCAATAATGGCTATTTCGAGATAAATCAAAATAGTAAATATAATATAATACAATAGAATAAATAGTATATTTCTTTTTTGATATTTTTTTTAGTTATTCTGGTAAATCGTTGATTATCAATAACAGAATTTTTGACGTCACAAAACTTACAATGAACCGAAACTTTGAATTCAAATTATCAATTGAAACACTAGTGCGCAAAGTTTCATCTTTTACTGATTTATTCGTTAAATGTTTAATCCACGTCCAAAATAATTCCAACTTAATTTGCAAACGAAACTGGCACGGAAACTTTAGTACTTTTCAAATTGGCAAAAAAAAGTTCACCGTAGGTCACACTCAGTGAAAGATCAGGGATAACTTTCGTTGCACTTTTGCCATAAGGCAAACTCAACTAACACGCGAACAAGCACTTTACTAATTGGACAGCTTTTAAAATAAGTTCCATCGTCCCACACGCAGTTAACTACTACCCAAGAGCTTTCACGCATATATATAATTCAAAACATAATATGAAAAAAAATTGCAAAAAAAAATGAGACAGTTAGAAAATTGCAGTCGACAAAATCCAGTCATAGTGCTGCAAAATGGAAAATCGTCGGGTATTTTTCGCATTGTCGTGCCATTTTCCGTGGGCTTTTCCTTGTTCACGTAGTGCGCGGACAACCAAAAACATGGAGCGAAATAGAGCAAAAAATATATATAAAATGTGAGTAGAGAATTAAACTGGTCGTGAGCATTATGCAAGGCCTAACACGGTGCAGGTGCATCTGTGTAGACATATGCAATCTGAAAACGCTGAATAAGGGTTCACATAAAAATGCAATGTGAATTTTCGGGTGCCTGCGGGCTTTATTTCGAGCTTTTACTAAAACGTAAAAGAGTATTTTGTATTAAATATAGAATAATATGTGGAGGAAAAAAGCCCAATATGGAACCGACTGTTGAATTTTCAAATAAATTTTCATTCGATATGAAAAATCGAATAAATATTCCCGCGTACGTATAAATAAGTGAATATTGCGATTTCTTCTATAAACTATTAAATTCAATGCAAAATAATACGAAAAATTACGCGTTCAATATTTGATAGTTACGACGAACTCGACAATTCAATACATTCGATATGCGAACACTTGAATAAATAAACCACGTTTATACATAAAAGTATATATCATTATATAAACATATTTTTAAAAACCAAACAAAGAAACAGACCGATAAAAAAATGTGAAAAACCTCTTTAAATAAATGCACGCGCTCAAAATTTGATATTCCCAAATGTTTTAGTTTCAGATTCGACGCATTCCATACGAAAGCTCACATGGCGTGACTTAAGATCGTAATTCGTATCGGCGCGCATGGAAAAAGCTTTTCAAAACCAACGCTCGTTTACGACAGATACTGAACGTTCTTTTACATGCAATTTTCATGCTGTTTACGTATTTGTATCCGTGTGCGAATCGCGAGATTTTCATACGTGTCGCGCTTTATAAGTTACGACGCAGTTAAATAAAGAATAAGTTCGATGCTAAAAAGAATGCGTGCGCCGAATGATGTTCCGCTTTAAGCATACTTGGCAATGCTATGTATTTTTTATTGAGGTTTTGAAGACGTTTGTACGAAAGATTCATGGTTGAAAAATTAAACTGTTCTTTGTTGATACTTGCATAATTTCCGTTATTAAAATATTTTAATTATTGTTCGAAGGATGTATAGAAATTTTATCAAATGTAAATGCGAGATAAACGAACAATTAGTATATAATAGTATACAATTAAATTTTTTAGAAATAATAAAAGGGAGAATGGAAAAAAATTCCATTCAAACCCCGCTGATATTGAAACAATAAATGTCAACATGTAATCTCATAATTCATATTAATACTTTTAGAGATTAATTTACAGACTTTTGTTTGAAATTATACGGATTCGTTGAACAAAAGCAGCATTTTATCGCACGTGGAATACAAAACTATAGTAGTATGCGTACCGAAGAATACTGATAATTTTCGAGATTGCGGCCGACACAATTGAAGGTGTTGAAAGAGACCCCCCCCTTTTGTATTGCGAAATAATATGCGTAAAACGTGTGCTGATATTCGCTTTTACGCTTAATTGCTTGTTCATGGTTTTTAATTAACGCAAAGCGTTCCGCCTCGTATCTGAATCAAAAGCGTAATCGTAAACATGCGCATATTAAAATTCATAATAAATTAGACGTGAGTTGTACACGTTCGTATAATGTTATATCAAAGCGCATAACTAATTAGCACACCGCTGCGTTACACATATAAAAGAGTTACCCAATTGTGAAACATGATGGCTTACAAATGATTCAAATATATCAACGCGCATATTTGATTTATTCATTATTTTTTATATAAAAAAACAGATGGTTAAAAACAATAATATAAAATATCCATGTAATGAACTCAATGGCTTAAGTTTCTCTTCATAAATTAAAGCTATAATGAACAAGAAACTAGCACAAATACAACTTGCATTCAAGCAAAGCGCGGTGTCTTTAAAGTCGCATTGTTGTGCAGTTATGGCATCTAAACAATGAACGTCACATTGTTGCAAAACGACATATAATTGCTATTCGCAAATAGTTTCTCGCTAAACTAGCGACTAGGGATCCCAATCGAATATCCGATTATCCGATATTCGGATATATTCGCCCCTTTTTCAATATTCGTAAGTTCGA
>JAOXNN020000006.1:6956123-6984264 GCA_028571205.2 Hydropsyche betteni
CAATTTCATATTCGATATCCGAATAATCGATTTTACGAATATTTGGGAGATCCTTACTAGCGACCCATGCGAATTATCAAAATCGGATATTCGACAACGGCCGGAACAACTAAAGCCCGAATAAACAAGCGGACCGCGACAGCCTTATCAGCGGATCCGCGCCTTTGAAGGACAACTCGGAGTTGTGCCAACGACAGACGCGTCCTCGAGCTTTACGACCGCTCCGAGGGTTGGCAAGGGCAAGACCGGTGCGTTTTTGCGGTCGTTATGAGCTGAATTATAAGCTGAAAGCGATTAAGATACACAGATATATACGCGCAGGAACGCAACGAAAGCTCGCCGGGCAAACAAACGGGGTTATCAATTCGGGCGATCTACCCCTTGTAACACAACAGGTAAAAGTGCTTGCGAACGAAACAAAACGTTTCCACGCACAGAAACACGAACGGTAGATAGGTGTGTGTGTATATATTAATCGGGCAATTTGTGGCAATTTCGTTTTCATGCGTATTTATTATGTGCGATTTTAACGCACGCATGACGTATCGTGAAAGTTTAGCGGGGCGAAATGTTAATTTGACGCAGTTTATCGCGCGTCTATTAATCTTTCTTTTCTGTGTATTAAATGGGTTGTTAAAGCTTCTGTTGCATTGAGATTTTGATGTGGATTAGTTAAGATGGCTGTCGTCGAATCCGACGAAGCGTAAGCCGATTGGAATATTTGAGTCGTTGATAATATATAATAGTAACCAAGTTGATTTGCGTTTAAGATATGGCAAAAATGAATATCTATATATGTATTTTGAATGGCAATGAGACTTTATAGTGTTATTTTACGGGAACAGAGTAATAGAGATGTCGCCGTGAGCACAATTAGGGATTTTCTCGGGAGTTAGGCGATCAGACTGCAATAAGGAAAAGTTGAAATAAATTAAATTACAAGACGTTTGCTAGAGAACATAAAGAAAATGCACAAACACAACTGAGAAGATAATACCCCAATTTTATTCAAACAAAGCACAATGCGAATTATAGGATGTACAAAATGCACACTGCACAAATGAGATGGCGGAGTCTTTCGGTGTATAAGTACACCGGCTGAAGAGGTACTCGGGAAATATACACAAGATTATTTTCATGCAAAATGGAACCGACATCAAAGAAAACTATGTAAAATATAAAGGAAATATTTGCATATCAAAAAATTTAAATACTTATATTGTATTCATAAATTGATATATCATATGCCGCGATTGTGATTCAAAGAATAATATACTTTGATAAAAAATTCAACACACACAAAACTGATAACAAAACAAAGCGCTGTAAATAAGCTACATTATTTAACTGACATCAAAATATACTCTTTACAGTGGCAATGTTCATTGTGAGACATTGTTAATTAAAACGATTCCACAGAATGACGTTCGAATATTTTTATTTCGGAAAATTCACATTTCCAGCCACCACTACCCCAGTTCAAATAAAGTATATGTAGATTTCATATGTCCAATACATTTTCGGACATATTAATATAGCGGGCGTACATGAGAATACTTCGATTTCGATTTTCTTATTGCGGCGTAAAATTGCAAAATTTATACGTTCCGTTACTGGGAAACTTCGAATGGGTCGTCCCCTCACAATTTCGATTCGAATTTTCATACTAATAAATACGGGCACAAAAGCTTTTCCCACCGAAGAGAAAAGAGAGGTGTGCGTGCTCCACAGCCTTATTTAATTTATAGGCGACGCATGCAACCAGGATCGGAGGGTTTGAGATTTCAGTATGATAACGGTTCATTTTTTTACGTTTCGAAACGAATTCATACAATACGACTGCGTTGGAAAAAAGGCGGGAAAAACGTTCATTCGGGAATGATTCGCTTTGAATTTCCGATTGAAAATCGGGACGTGGTACGTTCCTTTTTTTCGTCCGTACAAAGCCGAGGGAAAAATGCGAACGTATCGCCACGAATTGAATCAATTATTTGTCAATTTGTACCCGATGACCGATCCAAAGTGAAAAAGTGACTCGTCTCAAGTAAAAACACGGTATAGATTTTCAAACGATTTAGCTATATATTATAAAATAATTTAATGCGAACGTTTACGGGATGAAGTTTTGCGCTTCGGCGAAATGGTGCAATTAAAAAGTATCGACCGCCCGAAATAAATGGAAAGTTCGCATAGAAGGCAATATAAATGTTTACGCATACATTCAATAATTTTTAATTCGCGTTACCTCGAAATTGCTCTTTTAGCAGAGGGTGAAATTTCCCTTTCATGTTTACGCTGAAATGAGATTTTATTGCGCTTCAATGCGTAAATATTAATTTTATAATGAGAATGAATTCTAAATTAATGTAAATACAACGCAAAAAGCGTTAAGAAATATTCGTTATTAATTTCACAATGCTTCAGATTAATTTATTCACGGCGAGTTGAATAAATTCAAATTAAAAAAAATATATTTTTATACGCTCACAAAATAAATGTACATCGCAACAATAAACCTTAGACAAACATCAATTCAGATTACCGCGAATCCTAATTGATTCCGAACAACAGACGGATGCACCCCATAAACCTAAGCCCGAAAGCTCAACCCGACCACCGACAATTCAAAGCGGCAACACAACGAGAAAACCTCACATACGAAGATCAGTCAAACGACACCCAACACAATCTGCACACGAGACGAAGCCTCGGTAATAAAACCGCGGATAAGGCTCCTAGGTGATGGAAAACCGCGTAACTATTCCTACAAGGGAGATAGATGGTCTGCCGATAAAACGCCATTCCCCGTTTGCTCAAGTCTCGAATAATAGCCCTTCATATCGCCGTTAAAAGGGAACGCATGCACTTGGTACCGATGGCGCGATAACGCTATCTGAATTAATTTCTGGTACGTGACGCGACAATAACGGCTCGATTTATACGGAAAGACTTTACTGTTATTGGTTTCGTCACCAAAAAACGTAATTAACGCGAGTTTCACATTATGCGTAATGACGCGTTCGTGCGACGCTCGCTCGATAATTGTCGCCGCACAAAAACGCACAATCGGAACTTTACGGTATTTTCGTTGAGTGTGATTAGAGATCACGAACAGAAGTTCAGTTCGTGAATAATAAATGCTAGTCACGAAACGATCAATTAAATAGTTTTATAAATGTTTATGTAGATATCTGTTTGGTAAAACGCCAGGGGGTACGATAAAGTTTAATGTGAAGATAAATATAAGCTCACCTTTGTTGTCGATAGCGAAGTATCCGAGTCCATCTCCACCCCTGATGGAGTAGCTGATCTTCGAGTCGAGTCCTGGAGGATCGTCGTCTGTGGCCTTCACGGTCAGCACTTCGGTGCCGACAGGTTTGTTTTCGCGCACTGAACCAGTTAAAACTAAATCACTAAACACTGGTGTATGAAGATTTTCGTTAACATCCACTATTTCTATGATCACAGTAGTTTCGGAGTACAAAGGTACGCGACCTCTGTCCGTGCCTCGTATAGTTAAACTGTGCATTTGCCTATCTTCAAAATTTAACAGCTTAGTAGTTCTAATGGTGCCCGAAAGAGAATCTATGATAAATGTGCCATCTAGATCTCCTTCGTCGATAATCGAATACTGTATTTCTCCACCTGATCCCAGATCAGGATCAACAGCATTCACTATGGCGACAACGGTGCCTTTCGGCATATCTTCTCTCACTTTAACATTAAACGTCGGCAAGCTAAAGTGAGGAGCGTTGTCGTTCACGTCGTCAATCGTAACTCTAACTAATGCGTCCGAATATAAACCGCCATTGTCCTTAGCACGAATCTTCAATTCGTAGAGGCTTTGTCTTTCCCGATCCAGCGGAGCAGAGACGCTCAGAACACCGCTAACTGGATCAACGTAAAAATCCCTCGTATCCGTTACGAGAACGTATTTAATCTTGGAAAACTCTCCTGAATCGGCGTCGGTGGCGTTCACTTTGAATATGGCCGTTCCGTTCATGGCGTTCTCCGTCACTCTGAAGCTAGCCAAATTCTTCTCAAACTTGGGAGCGTTGTCGTTCACGTCCAACACTGTGATGGGTAAATACCTGGAAACGCTCTTCTGCGGCTTACCCAAGTCGTATACGCTAACGTTCAGATTATACTCGCTTTCACGCTCGCGGTCGAGATATCCGATTATTTTCAGATCGCCCGTTTCGGGGTCGATTCTGAAAACGGAATCGGGATCGCCGCTCGATATTCCGAATATTAGTTTTCCGTTATAGCCGAGATCTCGGTCGCGAGCTTTTATCTTTGTCAAAGTGGTGCCGAGGGGTACGGATTCGTTCACTTTGACCTCGAGGGGGAAGTCTAAGAATTCGGGAGTGTGCACATTTTCTCCGTACCGGCTAGGCATCATAGCAAACTCCTCTTGGCTGGTGTCACGTCCCGGCATGTTATTGCGTTCAGCTGCTGCAAGCACTTCGGTAAGACGGCGAGCCACACCGGTATCTTTGCATTCAAAGGATCCAATTTCGTTGGTAAGCAGTCTGCCGCTGGAAGACAAAGTTTTCTTGGCGTTCACTAAATAAAAATGGACTTTGACTATATCAGAATAATGCTTCTCGTCCATGGCAGTCACGTTGATCTCTCGCTCATCGACTCTGATATCTTGTAGATCGCAGCTAACGCTTAATATGCCCGAAGTAGACTCTAAACTGAAGCATTTGTCTTCATTGCCTGAAACGATCCGATAACTAATAGGATTTCCGGCATCGAAGTCGATCGCTGAAAGAGTGATAATTTCGCTGCCGATCGGCAAATATCTAGGAACGTTTCCAGTGCAGTCGATTCTTTCAAATTGAGGTCTATTATCGTTAACGTCAGTTATGTTTATAGTCAATTGCATTTCAGTTTGGCGTCTATATGGTAAACCCCAATCACTTGCACGAATTCTCAACACATAATGCCTTTTCATACTTTCGTAATCTATGACTTGTGTTGTTTTTATCACACCAGAAAAATGATCGATTTCAAATGGAACTGGGTTCAAATTAGCTATGCTGTACGATATGTAAGCATTTTCACCGGAATCTTTATCGCGAGCCGTCACCTTGATAACAGTAGTGCCGGCTGGTTGGTTTTCCAGCAAACTGACATACATTTCAGACTTCTCGAATAGCGGATCGTTGTCGTTCGTATCCATAACGTTGATTTTGACTTTGGCCGATGACTGTTTCCTAGTGCCCGTATTCCCTTGGTCGATGGCCGACACGGTCAAAGTGTAGAACGCTTTCGATTCAGCGTCCAAATTGACCGCAGTGTACAACATGCCGGTATCGGGATTCACGTAAAACTCATTCCCTTCGTTACCTCCGACAATCTCCAGGAACACCTGAGCATTTTTGCCAGTGTCCTTGTCCGTGACCTTCAACCGGATCACGGGGGTGTTAATAGGCGCCGTTTCCGGTACGTTCACTTCGTATATTTCCCTGTGGAAGACGGGCGCGTTATCGTTAACGTCGGCCAAGTGCACTGGCACCGATTTATAGCTCTGCCTCGGCGGCACACCATAATCGGTGGCTTTCAGTGTCAGATTGTACCCCTGCGGCGTCTTTTCGCGATCTAATAAAGCGTGCACGACTATATTGAACTCGCCATATTGTTCGCCTGGTTGGATTCTGAAGTGGCCGTCGGGATCGCCGTCGACAATCTCCAATGACCTGATCTGACCGTGTATGCCTTCGTCCTTATCGATGACGTGTATGATAGCGTATATTTCTGCGTTTGAATTTTCGAATATATCAGGTAGGTGTTGAACGGTGATCTCGGGGGCAAATAGATTGACCTGTTTAACTTTGACGACTAATGTGGCCTTGGACGATGCAGAGCCGGAAGAACGAACGAGGGCGCCGCGGTCCTCGACCGACATTGATAAAACATGACGGGAACGTTCACTAAACACTAACGGTCTTGTAATTGTCACAACACCGCTGCTAGGGTTCACGGCGAATTGGTCGGTGCTGTCCGTAAAACTGTAGTATATTTCACCATTGAGGCCTAAATCCGCGTCGTCTGCAGACACCTTGATGATGCTTTTATGTAAGGGCGTATCTTCGGGTACTTCTACGTAATAATCGGTGGGGTAGAACAAGGGAGTGAGATCGTTCGTATCAGATATATTCACTATTACTGTCGTGGCCGTTTTCAACTTGATTTCGCTTTTCCCATCGCGTTTCGTCGCTGTCGCGTGTACGTCCAATACGTATCTGTCCTTTCGTTCTCGGTTTAGCACAACCGAATTGCCTGTTCTAGTTCTAATGAACAGGAAACAGAAATCGCCGACTTGCAATTCTTCAGCTTTGAAGAATTCGTCACGATCGCCTCCGTTGATTTTGTAGCGAACCTCGAGGTCGCTATCTGGAGGCAACCGGAGGCCCATCGAATCCTCTCCAGGAAATTGGGTAGCATAAGTTTTGCCAACACTGTTCTCCGGAATGGTGACATTGTACACGTGATGTTCGAATCGAAGGCTCCCATGGCTTTGGCCTAAGGCCGTCGTGCACAGCAACAGGAGGCATGATGATAAAAGAACACCCGGAAACATTCCCAGGCTTTGGTGCCCCTCTCAGCTCATAGGATCTGCAATAAAAGAAAAAAACTTTATAAATTTAGAAAAAAAAAGTAAAAACATATAAAAAACGAACATGTCCAGCTCGCACAAGAGACGATCTATTTTTGATTACATTTCTATAAGTCAGTGAAACGAATTCAAAGATAAGATAACAATATAAATTCGAAGAAAATCGATATCTACGATAAGAACCTGGGCGCCAGCTATGGGCCGGTAAACCCTATTTAGACAACAATCAAAACACGCGAAAATAAGATGAATCATTTGACAAAATGTAGATAACAAAAACGGATTTATTTCTTTATATAAACATCAAATAACTTGTATGGTAAAACAAAAGATAAGATTAAACGATATAGGATTAAAACGTGTCACTAAAAGGGATTCATTGTGTTATCCTTAGTAAACGAGCGAAATAATATACTAGATAGTAAATCGGATAAATCACGAAGTAAATGAACAATTAACCACTATTATTATCTGCATGATATGGATATGCTAATCGTTAAAATATATTATATATACAGCGAACAAAATAAATTCGAAATAGACAACTACAGAAGAGCTCATCAGTCGAGTATTTGGCGATGGCTTTTGAAGCCAATGATAGTACGTTTCCCACCAGAATACACACATATATTTCGAACAATCTTCACAGTCGCTGGATTATGTGCACAACAATTTATGGCGTATCCGAAATCGGATTAGCACAGTGTTTTATGCCACATTCGCAAGATTTACTCGTGCGTTCGACTGAAACGGACCGTTTATATAAGACAGTTGCGGGTAACCATTGCTCCGGAAAATGCAAGATCCGATTGTGGTGGCATTCGAATCGGAGGCCAAATTGCACATAAAGTACTTCGCAATTATGCGGTCGTATAATATACCATATGGGCTTTATGGGTGTATGAAGACTAATTGTGTCATAAACTCCTCGGCGCCGGTCAATAAAGTCGCGCGAACAAAAGAGATAAGATTCCGATGAAAAATTGCGTTCCGTTTTGATCAAATGAAAATTGATGGAGCGTGAAAATAATGTTTCCTTTAAATATTTTCGTGTAACGGTGCCGCAAATGCGGGACATAAGCGTGAAAAAAAAGCGTACGGGAATTGTTGTACCGACTGTTCGGCGAGGTAAAGCGTGAAAAACGAAATGGCGAATTTACTGCGGTCTGTTGACACGGTCATTTTTCACTTTGTTTTCCACCTTAGCCTGCGAAAAATATATGCGAAAAACCGAGCCTTTTTCCTAAAAATAAAAACGATGAAAAAAAAAGTATTTTTCCATCACGTAAATCAATGTTCAGTCCGGTAGTGGGAGACGAAATATATCATAAAGCAAAAAAGAGAGCCGTATGATCGAACAATTGTTTAGTCGATTAAAAAAATAAGACGAGCTTACGTAGCGTCGTCATTCAAAAGCAATTTTTAACGTCGCAACGGAGGTGTTATAGAATTTTTTGTTCAAGAGGCTTTCGCCGTCTCCGGGGAGCTTTTATCACACTAAAGTTTGAAAGGCGACAAATATGGCGCGCGCAACATATGTCGCTCATAATAGATAATTGATGGCCTCATTTGACGTGGGAACTCTACGCGAAAACCCTCAAACTCGGCATTCGACACCCCTTTTTCCTCCGTTCAACAATCGCATCATACACTAGAGCCTACCGAACATTTCTAGTGGCCGATAGTTTACGACGATCGGCCGCAGCAAACACGTGTAACTACGAAGTACTTTGTCAGCGACAGACGGTGCGATGAATTGTGCGGTCGGATGCATCGGACGCAGCATCCGTCAAATATGATGCATCGCAATGCACGTGACGACCGATGCAATTGTAAACTGTGTCGAAGTTGGGGCGAGATGAACGTATGGTTCGGTGGATTTGTGCGTGCGATTTTGTACGGATTCGCACGAGCGGATGGGTATTTTTCTGCGATTATTGATGGTTTTTTTTTTGTTTTTATGTCGAAAATATCTCACAGTAAATGTATATGTTACAGTCAGAGTGTACTTCTCAATTAAAACATATTTTGACTAGTTAAAATATATTTTGTCTAATCCACGTAGTGATTTCGTATGATACAATGGGGATATGATTTAAGTGGTCAGAGTCAATGTGTATTTTGACGTCAACTAACAAGCCAGTGTTGCCAATTACATTGGCGAACCGTCTCGAAGTCGCACGTATTTACTGACATTAAGGAGAATGATTATAGTTAATAGTTAAATGTAATATAAATTAAGATTGTATATCTTTCCTGAATTAAAAAAAAAATGAAGATTTACTCAAAAATATATAAATATAAACGATAAATATTGATGAGTCGAGTTAGTTACATCAAGTAATTAAGTATAATTTTAGTAGTTTTCTAAAGGTTTTTGAATTTCAAACTGTTTTTCGATAAATTAACATTGTTATAAGTTGGCGATATGATTATAATGGCACAAAAATTTCACTTGTCCACTAATATGGGCCATTAAACGTCGCTTGTCCATTAATATGGATTCAAAACTAACGTATTTGTGATGAATACCTTGTTGAGATTATTCTATTATTAAAATCATTTCAATAATCAGATAGAGAAGTAAAATACACATGGTTTAATACAAATATTTTTTTCAAATATCTGAACTGTCGAAACTCATCTGTCAAGTTGAAAATACACTTTATCTAGTGAGCACCAGTTAAACTGTATTTTCATCTTTTGAAATATACCTTAACTAGAAAATTTGAATTCAAATACACTTTATCTAAAATGTCAGACAAAATATACTTTAACTAATAATACACTTTGACTGTAAAATATAGATTGAATAAATATAATATAAGATCGATGAGGTTAAAAAAAATTGATGGGTTAATTTTTTTATTTGGGGAACGATTCAATTTCGTTCAATCATCCGACTGAAAATTATTATATACAAATCCATCTCTGACACTCTAATGAATAATTAAGCACATTTTGAAATCAACGGCAAACATTGGCAGAAAAGTAAACGAAAGCGCCAATTTCTCCTTACGAGAGCAATCCATCATTTCGCAAAAGTGAAGGAGACCGCGCCGAAAACGTTTCTAACAACAACTCGAAAAATCAATGGCGATTCGACGGCAGGTTTTTAGCGACGATATGAAAATTGTCATGGATGAAAAAAGATATATGTTAATATGCATTTCGCATATTTTTAACGCGTCACATCACTCGTTTGAAAAGTTTTTAAATTGCTAGTCCCATGTGCTAAAAGGAGAATCGCACTTAAAAGTCGTCTCCGTCTTTAAAATGTAAATTTGAAAAGCGACTTTAAACAAAACGCTCTTAAGAAGCTCTTATCTTCGTTCACATGAAACATAAACGAAACAAAAATGCAATTCGCAAAGTGAACAATATTGCCATAAGGTTTTATTAATATGTTCCCTGTCCGTAAGAATTTTATGAAAGGCGATATTTGACGAAAAATCTCCGCCACTTTATATCACTACTATCATTTCGCACAAAATTGCATGGACGCCATAGAAAAAAAATACACACTATAAAATATTAATCAAAATTAAACGCATACTAGAAATATGGAAATTTTTACGAATAAAATAAAGACATTTCGTGTTATGTCGACAAACAGTGAAGAATCCAATAAAATTATATTGCTCATATCTTTTAAGACATGTAAAAGAGTATAAAATAAAAAATTAAAATGACACTCTAAGGGAGAAATTTCAAGGGTCATATTTACAACAAATTGTATGAATGTAATGCAAATTTCGAACAAATTCAGTCATACTATTATACTAAAAATGTTTGTTTATAATATAAAAATATAAAACATTCATTATAATATAACAATAACCGAAAATATTACACTACTAAAAAAGCCCAACACCCCTAATGTATAATCGTATAGCTAAAATGTGATTTAGGCTCCGATATACGGACGGGCTCACATTATTAACCCAGTTAGGAATTTGGAAACTTCATCAATACGCCGGCAGAAACTATGACGAATTTTGGGGTCTCACAATCTATTGTAGTGGTGAAAATCTACGCGGTTTTCTCTGCCTAACCCGAATATAATATGCGGTGTCTTTAGGCGCAAATTTACACCCCGCAAAACAATGAGGTCTCGCCAAAGTTCGTCCTCGGAGACGAGACCGACAACCGTCGATTTCTTAGTTACAACAATGTCGTTCTTGAACGTTGACTGTCGTCACATCTCCTCGTGTTTGTATATGGATGTTCGTTTTGAGAAATAAGAACGAATAGGGACGGCAAACTTGCCTCCTTCCATCATACAGAAGCCTGAATATGTTAAATGCGGTGTAAAGATTTTGCTCGTGGAGGCCGCATTTGATATATGAGAACGATTCGTATGAGTACGTGATATTATATAAGTACTAATACGAAAATTTATTGTAGGAAAACAAGACGAAATATCGCGTCGCTTTAGCGTTGATAAATTTATTCCGTTATGTCACGATGTAAACATGGGCTTATCAATCGATTAACAGATTTTTCTCATTACATTTTTGCGAAAAAATAGTATTAAAGAGATGAATGAATTTCAAAATAATTATATGATACAGTAAACTCCTCTATGACGTTCAAACGTATTCAAATTCGATTTTTTTCAAATGCATTTGAAACAAGTACTTAACATGTTAAAATGTCCAAAAAAAATTAAAATTGAAAAACTTTAACCGTGGAATAACGTGGAATCTTGACGTTATTTACTGTAATATTATACGATTGAATTTTTGTAGGTTCTTGATAAAACGAGTAAATGATTTTTAAATCAGAAATATTTGTTTGGGATAAAATAAAAAAAAAAATCCGTTGAAAATAACAAAAAAAAACAACCATTAATAGAACATTCACAGTTGTTTCATTTTTTTTTGTGTAATAACAATAAAAACACAATTCTTAAAAGACAATATCGATAAGAAGACGTGACGTAAAAAAATAATTCGAAATAAATTAAAACGAAAGCATGAAACAAACAAACGAAAGAAATGTTGATTATGGAGTGAATCAATGTTAGAAAAAAACCTGTAGATTCCATGCCACGCTACGCTACAGGTCCTCTGTATTATAAAAATAAAACAAAAAGAAGAAAATCAAGGGAAAAATATTAAAAGGAAAAAGGGAGTCGGGCGCGAATGGTCGATTTTTCTTGGGAATTTTCGTTTTCCACGGGTTTCGTTTTACGATCGTTGAATTTTACGGTTGTTTTTGCTGCCGTAAAAATTGAGAGCGTTTGTAGAACATATCGAAAAGTGTTTTATACACATGCGTATATCCGAAAACGTGAGCTGGGGCCGTATAAAGATTTGATGATCCAGATCCGAATTCGAAATAAATACGAACATTAAAAATTGATTCGATGAAAAGATCCAGAACTTTTCGAGTACCTTTCTGTCGTGGGAATGAATATTCCCGCTTAATAAAAAATTACGGCAATATATATTAAATTATTAAAAGTTGTGAACAAACAGAATCGACTTATTTAAATACAAATTGCAATTTAATTAGTTGAGAAGAAAGTTCTCCGTTCACAAGATTTGAGAAAATGCTAAATTTTATATTTCCTCTGGGCATTATTTTAAGATTTGAAAAGTTCATCTGAGTCTGGCGTATTATAACTTAACCGAAAAAATATCCAGGAAAGCGAAAATAAATCATGTTGAAAGTCCCTGGCTGAATCTTATAAATAATACAATGTTTCACTCGTTTTAGTGGTTCCTAGTTTTATCGCAAAATAGGAGAAACCTTTCAGAAGCGGTCGATAACGTATTACTTTATGGTTCGCACGTCATGAAAACTCATCAAGAAACACTTCCGATACAACACTCAACACAAAGTCAATAAAGCACTATTAAAGGCACATTATTCGCCCATTTCAGATAGATTGAATTTAATGGACAACTCATGAAAACAATAAACTGCAATTGAACGATGAAATCTATCACTTTCAGCATCTTTTTTATCACTTTCAGCAAACTTATTAAACTTATATGACGAGAAACGATTATTATTACATCGACTACATATAATATATCGGAACTTCGTATCCACGTCATCAGATAAGAGTTTAGTCAACTTATAAATACTCAGTTGGATTACCACGACAAAATAATTGAATTACACAATTTTGCCAGGACGTGGAACAAGAGCCAGCATAATTATTGGACCAGACTCACTGTTGGCAATCAAGCATAGTTCTATTCTACCGCACGAACCGTTTTGAATGAGCAAATTTGTTATACCGGTAAACCCATACACATTTCCCAGAATAAATACGATCGTAGTGCCACTGTAACTGAGCCGTCGGTTTAAAGCGTTTATGACTAACTTTATATCTATACGCGATTACATAAACGTGCCCTTATTATATTATAATGAATTTATTATTAGAACGTGACTGGACTGTAAGGGCCCTGATTAAAACATATTTCATAAATCGAATACCCGAGATATCGACATATTAATGTCATTATTCATCGTGTGTCGTGTATTATATTTTTTTACGATCGAAATTATTGCCTTCGTTAAACGACTATATAATTAAGTGATTAAAATCAAAAAGATATACGTATAAACGATTGATTGCGACAACATTTATGTTTCATCAAACAAACGGTGAAAAGATAAGACTTAATTACCCGATACATTCGATAATACACGAGATATAAAAGTGCGCTCAATTCGGTAATCGAAAAATGTGTCCCTAATACACTTCGGTATTCTATTGCAGCACTTATTTAGAATGTGGAATGTTTTTGCACTTTTTCGGTAACACCATGGCATCGGAGTACCTTCGAGAATACGACCAATGCTGAGATGGGTCGTTCTCATCTAAAATAAAGAGGTCAAAAAAAGTCCCCTGTACCTAACGGCTATGTTCTCTCGGAAGCTATTGTCGAGTAGCTTGACCCTAAAGGAAATGGGATACGAGCGATTTCCATACAAGTTTCATAGAAGGTTTTCGCCATACGATTATCCAATATAGGAATGTGCCATTATCAGCAAGCACGTACGAGAATGCATAAAATATGGCTACGGCATCGCGTGTAGTTAGTTCTCGATAATAAATATCGGGCGAAAAATACATCATTCTGAGGGAAAATAATTAATCTTTAACATCACGGTATTTTGAGGTGTTAGCGTATATAATCAAAAAAATTGAGTTTGCTATTTGATTAAAAACTCAGAAAATTCTATAGAAATCGACTCAGAGGCGAATTCGTTTAAAAATTTTCCTTAGAGCAATTTTCCACTTTTATCGTCCACCAATTTTATATCCATAAATAAGAAATGTTGATAAATTTCATTAAAACACAATTATGCTTTCGCCTCGATTCGTTATTGTCTTCAATTATGAAGCAGTTGGAAAAGTTAAAATTAACGATTGCGATCCAAATAGAATTAATTTAAGACAAGCGCGTGGATAATGCGAAAAACGATTTTGGACCGATAAAAATTTCGACCGAACGGAATGTAATCAAGTGGATTAAAAGCACACGACAAAAATGGGGGCGGCTTTTTTTCCGTCGAATTCTTATTTATTTCTGAGACGAGATTTCAAGAAATTCTAACCACGTGCAGATTTCAGAAATAGTAATGGAAAAACAATATAAATACCTCGATATCTATTATATCACGATAACTCGAAGAAATTTTCCGAACAGAAAGCTACAGAAAAAAAAACAAGAATTCCTCAAATTCAAAACGCAGTCAATTGAATCGGGAACAATTAAAATCAGAATTTCAATTACGGACCGCGTTTGTGGTTCTCCCGTCGAACCTAGAGGTCAAAATGTTTCCAAGATTTCACACTTGAACGAACAACAATTGACGATAGCTAGGCCAGCTCGCTAAGCCACGTATCGACGAAAAGTTTGCTTTCGGCGTGCGATGTGTTATTTAAAGTGCAAGCCACACACATCGAGCTGAAAGTTTACATTAAATCCTCCAATTACCGACTAGTCCGTCCGACCCGGGGTTGTGCAATCAGGAGGAAACGTTACGTGCGGTCGAAGAGAGTTTGCGATAAACATACTCTGCGTGGAAAATGTTGGATTTAATGATTTGAATATATTTCGGGTGTCGAATTATAAAAATATTTTATTTTCATAAAATACTAGCTGACCCGGTGAACTTAGTAACACCTACAATCGCTTTTAGTTAGTCTCGCTAAAACTAAGCTGACCATATGTCTCGTTTTCGCCGGGACTGTCCCGTTTTTGTCGTGTCGTGTGTTCGTTCCGTTGTTTTCGCATTTGTAAGAAGATCTGTCATTAATAAACGACAGACCTTCGACTCAAAACACTGGGTTCCGGTTCCCGATTCTCGTTCCAGGTTCCCGTTGTGAAACATTACGCGACGCGGTACAACGTGGTGGTGTATTTTTCCATACAAAATTACTTATATTATTTTTAAGCTTTTCTTAAGAAATTTCTTTATCATTTTTTGTAAGCCATCTGTTAATTAAAGCGAACAAAATAAAAAAATAAATATCCAAATCGGTCAAGCGGTTTTCGAGTTTTAGCGCATCACCAAACGGCGATTCATTTTTATGTATGTTACAGTCGAAGTGTATTTCTCAGTTAAAATATAGTTTGACTAGCCAAAATATATTTTGTCTAACCCACGTAATTGTTTCATCTGACGCAATGGAAATATGATTTAACTGATCAGTTAGACAATGTGTATTTTAACGTCAACTAACAAGCCAGTGTTGCCAACGCCATTACATTGTAATAAATCGGCGATATTATTATAATGGCACAAAAATTTCACTTGTCCACTAATATGGGACATTAAACGTCACTTTTCCATTAATATGGACTCAAAACTAACGTTTTTGTGATGAATGCCTTGTTGAAATTTTTCAATTATTAAAATCTTTTCAATAATCAGATATAGAAGTAAAATACACATATGGTTTAATACAAATATCCTTTTCAAATATCTGAACTGTCAAAACTCATCTGTCAAATTGAAAATACACTTTATTTTCATCTGTTGAAACAAATCATGATTAGACAATTTGTATTCAAATACACTTTATCTAAAACGTCACACAAAATATAATTTAACTAATAATACACTTTGACTGTAACACATATATATGGATATACTGAATCAAGTCATAGGTATCGACAACTGCAAAACAACATTTGATTTTTCCCGGAACCCATTCGACGATGCAGCAAACGAACAATCCCCGACGGGCGCCTTGAAATAGTCTGACAGTTTCGAAGCACTAACTGCAACAGACACTAATTAAGCTGGGACTGCCTCGGCAGTCGAATTCGCAGGTTCACAAGTTGGACAGGTTTTGTCCGCGAGCCATAACTCATGGCGTTTGACTTCGCCGGAGTGACACCGCGAGGATGTGTCCTCAGATAGGAGACGAAGGCTAATGGGGGTTAATTTAATTAACACTCGGATATGCTACAAGCAGTTCATCTTGTAAAAGTTTCCGTAGCGTGGTGCGACCGGGACAAGGGACATGACGAAGATTAAGTTTGCATAACTGCGCGAACCGACAACGGAATAGTGACAAACTTATCTAATAATCGTAAAAATGGGAATGTGTGTTTGTTGATGAAAATAGTTTTGTCGGAGTAGTCAAAATTTTCTTCAATTTCAATAATATTGTATGCAACCAAACATAAAATAAGTTTTTTTTTGTTTTGAAAGATTTTATCAAAATACATTTATTATGAAATTAAATCAAAACAATTTCGATAAAAAAAACTATTTTTCCAGCAACAATATTCTCCATGAAAAGAATCGATGAATCATTTTTCAATGCAAATTCTTTCCGATATGTTGAATTGTATGATTGATCGAGATAAAATGGAAGAATAAAGGGAATAAAAAATCGTAAGCGATACACTTCTGCTTCGCATGAAAGCAGAATCGTATTTTTTATGAATCAAATTTAATAAAAGCGAGTTCTGAGGGGCATATATTGAATTTTCATGCGCATAAATTACGATGTTCAAAATGATTTAGATACAAAAATTATCAGAGTTCCAATATAAATAATATATCGTGCCAATGATACAATTAATGATATTCTAAGCACGCATCGCGCACATTATAATCCAGTTCGGGCATAAATTGCAGTCTTGTACTATGAAAAT
Source organism: Hydropsyche betteni (assembly GCA_028571205.2). NCBI lineage: Eukaryota > Metazoa > Arthropoda > Insecta > Trichoptera > Hydropsychidae > Hydropsyche > Hydropsyche betteni. Next base: position 6,972,891 of record JAOXNN020000006.1, read on the forward strand.
AGCGGACAAAATATAAACATGATTATGCGACAATGTGCATAAATATCAAACGCGAAAGTAAACGTAACAACGCAACATCTGAGTTTCAAATTACATCAGTATGCTAATGCGAAACATGAAAAAACAATGTCATCCTTTTCACGAGACGTAAAAAAAAGAAAACACACAAGGAGACGACAGTCACATGCAAAACTCATACTTTCATATACCATATTTCAGTTTTAATGTTAGTTTAATATTTATTACGTGACTATGTGATTTGTGGCAAATAATAAATCTTTGAAGTTCATGAAAGGATATTATCATTTCTTATTTGAACAGAATTATCCAAACCAATAACGGTATATTGCCGATTAATACTGAACCAGACCGCCTTTTGATCATTTCAACCGAATAAACAACGTCAAAATAACCAACAGGAAATCTGTTTCGTGGCAAATAGCAAACGAGTCATTAAACCGTTCATAATATACGATACGTGTATTAAATAGTTCTGATTATATTTATCACACACGACATTAGAGGTTTTTCCAGACGACAACATAAAATTATCAAATCGAATTAATGTCAGGGATTTTGACAGTTGAGCTTTCGAAAAATGAAAACGCTCGAAAAGACATTGTGCTGAATTTGAAGAAATACATTTGATTTAAGTTTATTTATATTTTATTTTTTGTTCTAGACACCAAAGTGAAAGTTATATCGCGTCCTGTATAAATCACACAAAAGTGAAGTGTAAGCTCTTTTTTAATCTCGGCAGCGAAAAAGTCGCAATCGCCGAAAACTGCGTCTCAACGCTATATTTTTAATGAAAATGCGAGACACATTAATAAAATTTCATATGTCGAAAACAAATTTAATATAAACGGTACAACGATACATATTCCTTTCAGTCGGGTGAACACGTGAGTTTTACGCATATTTAGTTTTATTAATAAGGACATTTCACAATAACGGTTTTATATTATGGCAACGATAACTGTTATCGTTCACTATCATTTGCATTGGCCTATTTCAGTGTGTGGAAGCACATTCGAATCACAATCGAACCGAACGGCCAAATTCAATAATAAATGAAATCATGTTTCAAAAAAAAAATGTAGTGATTCGAATATGGAAGCGTTCTTATTACCACGCAAACGGACAGACATTGATTTAATTTTTCCGACAATTGAATCGAAATTATGACGTCGTAACAATGCGTACATAATATACTTTTTTGAAAACGATCCTACCCAAAATGGAATTGAATTAGATGACTCGTGCAGAGCCTTATATGTGAAATGTGCTCGTTCTGTGCGAGCGACAGAAAAAAGAATACGATAAAAGGATAATGTTTATATTACCTATGCGGCCCTTTACGTACAAAAGGGAAATTTCAAATACGAAACACGAAACCGGTACAGAAGGAAGAACAAGGCTCGTAATTTTTATACGCCGCGAAATGAAGCGTGACTCGCGAGGACGTCGTGGGTCGAGGTAGCAAAAGTAACCGAATTACCTCAGGAGTGTGCATATAGCTTTTTCGACCCGAATCCGCAGGAAAGGGGAGGTAGAATTGTTTTAAAGGTGAGTACATAATAACGATAATAATACGGGAATTTTCAGCAAGCCTGTAAGTATGCTTTCAGCGGACCCAGTTCGCGATAAAACTAACCGTATTAAACGTCAAATTGGGTTAAACTGGAATACAGGTGCGTATATGCGAACTCTTCGACGCTCTCTACCTTCGTGTATAATAGTGGACGATTTTTTTGTTCGACAATATGCAATTACCGATTGATGTCCCATAAAAGTGCTTGAAATCGTTTGTGGCCTAAACGAGATCATGTAGTTAGGCGACCGAAAAATGTACGTCCCGAGGGAGTTCGGTATTGATTCGAGAGTACGGAAAAACGATTTCATACACATAAAATGAAAGTGTATAGTTTTAGAAATTTATTTTACTTTGTCGCAAAAATGCAATTAAAAACGTCATATTTTCTCTGTGTATACACAGTATCGTGAAAAATATTTGACGTAATGAAAATTGGGCGTACAAAGGATTGAAATTTTTTTGAAAAATGATAAAGCTTACACGAGTGTATTTGGATCTGACATTAAAGGAACCAAACCACCGAGTGAAATGTAATAATGGCGAGTTCAAGAGTAAAAATATGTAAAATTGTATTAGCATAATAAAATAAGTGTGAAATGATACCAGTAAAGGGTAGGTGGTTGCGTTCAACGCGCACCCTAAGAATGTCGAAACGCACTTGTATCACACAGCACATAGTATTAAAGAAAATAATCGAAAAATAAATAATCAAGCGAGTGCACATAAAATATAAAACCGACAAGTGTGTAAAATTTTTACATACGGAAAAAAAGATGGGCGGGCAAAGGTTTAATGGGAAAGCACTGAAAGTTCAATAGTAAAATCCCTTACGGGTGCTAAACGTTTAGAGTTCTTCGGCAAGGTCGCCCTCGGGTCTGAATGCGTGAAACCGAAAGGCCACCTCATAAAGGGAACTAATTCTACAAATTCAATCCACGGCCGTTAGAAAGAGTGTCTTTTCTATTTTTGCACGTGACTCGAATTTCCGACAAGTCTATTTTCCTCATGAAAATCCATACAAGCGAACGTTCAGATTATTCTGATTGATTCGCGCGATTCCGGTGTAAGAGCCGCGGAGGGAATCTGAAAAAGATGCTTACACGATACATGCAATATATTGGCATATTGAAAGATTGCAAGATATTTCATTACTGAAAAGGGACTCTACTACTCCCTCGTAATCCGGCTTTTAGACGTGTCCTTCATACGAGAGAGAGAGGCATTTAATCGAATTCCTTCATCTTTCTGTCGGGTACCCCAAGGGTTAATTCGTCATCTTCGAAGGCAGAAATACTCCGGAGGCATATCCCATATCATCGGTATAAGATTTTGGTTGATTAGGGTATTGCCATAAAAGAGGCATTGAATAAATCATACCCGTGATTGATTCGATATACAAGATTGAAATTAACTAATTGTAAAAACATATATTGTATTGGAAAAAACATGTTTTATACATTTATACATTATAAGAAGAGCTATCCTAAAATAAATAATATTTATCATGCATATAGAAAATGCTGTCAAGAACAGAAAATGTTTGGATGACTGTGACAACGCTTCCCGAAGAATACACCCACAAAGTCCACAATTTAATTGAATATAAAGAATAACGTTAAACGAAAATATTGAGCGGATTATAAATTAAAATAAAATAAATTTTGACATAATAAAAAAAATCAACGATCACATTGCGAATTCGAGACACAAATCCCTTACAAGGATTTCGCGTACGATGTGCAAAACATTTAAAAACTCAATTTAAAACAAGACTATACTGAAAATAGTATGAATTATAAAGTTTAAAATCTCTCGAGACTACGTGGCACTACCATCCATCTATTTCCCTTATCGTAGCGAGAAAAACATTTTGATGAGACTGGACAACATGGGAGAGAAGGTAGCTGTGTGTTGTACGTCTCGAGATTATCCTGCTGCAAAAAGCAGGGGGATACTCTCTCGTATACACTCTACATGGGAAACGAGGGGTTTTCAGATCGTCTAAAAATGTTCTATCATCGTCATCTATTTAAGGGAGCGTTCCCTTTTCACCGAAAGCCCTGCCATTAGGATTCGCAACGCAGAGCGGTTCCATAATTAATAATCTCCATATGCTTCTGTGTAGACCGTTTCGAGGATACTTCGGTGTTGAATTTTCCGGAACACTCAAAACCGTGCGTGTTTATCTTATTGAAGTTTTAATGTATTATATATATATGCACGATAAAATTTATCGAATAATGAACCTGTGTAAATTTTTTGATATATTAATTGAACGACGTGAGGTAAATGAAAATGTTGAACGGTTAAACACTAATTCAGAAACCTAACGATATATACGATAAAAAATTAAATAAAAATGAGTTTTCAAAACCAACTGCACAATATATATAACGTATACGAAAAGCCAAATGTTGAAGGGGATCGAAAGCCGTAAGTCGCCCTTTGGCTATTATTCTCGCCCCGATCCCGAGGGATATTTATGTTTGCACAACACTATAAAATATTAATGTTGTCAAAACGAAAGTAGCCTGCGGCCGAAGACAACTTTGCAACTTAACTTCTGACCATTTCAACCAACAAAAAAAACTCTAGCCCGCACTAGAAAATCAATATATAATATTATTTACTTGAAGCGTTTCGTGCGAAAAGTGCGTTCGTCAAAATATTTACCGTTCAACGCGGCATGCTGTGTATCTAATTTGGAAGTCGACAAATTTGATTCCCCGGATTATGTTGATGCGAAAATTAGACGGTACAATTACTCGGGAGCGCCAGCAACGTAATTAAGCGCTTTAACTTTTCAAACAAACATCGTCCAATTAAATTATCAAACACGACACAGGACACGACTATTCCAAAATATGAAAAACCCGAATTCGCACAATGTTCGAGGTTGAGCCGATAAATGTAGCACTCGAACGCGAACAAATTTACACCAACCCCGTACGCAACTGTGCCCGTCAAACGGTTAAAAAAATTGTTTTAACATTGAACTCCTCCCCCATTCGAAACTTCCATTGTGTCAACACCGGGCGGTATACGCGTTGTTTTACACGGGTAACAATCAGTGTAGGGGTGCTCCGAAAGGCCTATCTCGCCCACATTGTGGGCGATAAATAACCATTGTCCGCAACATTAATATTTCATCAAAGCGGCGCTGGTTTGAAGGTGAAATATGCGCCCGGGAACATTTCGACGGATGACTAATGGCGTCCGAAGCGCTCCCGATGACAATGTCCCGCAGAGTACCACCGAAGAGACTTCCAGCCGGGGAATTCCGGGTCGGTTCATTAGGTCCACGGTGGGACTCTCGGGATAGTTAGCAGACTGGGAGTTCCCTCGGATGTCCTGGAGAGGGACCGAGCCAATATTTATTGCGAAACATTAAGCCGGAATGGCCGGGGAGGACCCAGGACAGAGGGCGAGGGTGGTAGGCCTCTTATCAACGGGGCGCCGGGACAAATTAATAGGAGCGGCCTATATAATCCGGACGAGCCGATGTTGATGCTGGAGCCGGTGGGACATCGCCGGGACGATTAGTCGTGGGAAAAAGTTTTAAATCGCAACGAATTACGTATGGGTGCGCGACTCGGATGTGGAGGGAATCGTCGGAGTTTTGGATTATGCGCACATTTACTTAGTGAAATGAGCAAATTTTATCCAGTTCTGTTAGCCTGTATAATTTCAGCTCAGTCCGCGACTCTAATTAAGATTTATACTCGCTGTGAAATTTCAAAATAAAATTTGAAAAATATTTATTTTACTTTTATAAAAATATCCGAACGAAAACGATGATAGCAATCGCGCGACTCGTACGCGATTCAAATGACAGATCATCAAAATACACATTGTCGACATTCAAGTATTGTATAATACAAAGCGAACCCTTTTTCTTCGAATTTTCGCAGCATTGTTTGCCGATCTGAAGACGTTCTCGAATGAGTAGAGGCCGATGAGCCCCCTGGAGCGCTTACTCCGGGTAAATTGTGTAAACGATTTCTAATTACTTTTGTTTACCGCTTCTTCGGCGGCGCCGAACAAAACTCAAACACCCCTAGAAACACCCGAGCTCCAAGAAACGATCCACTGTATACACAATTCGTTTGGAACGGACGAAAAACCTTAACCGACGTCGAATCGGGTCGGTGATTTTAGCAAAAACAGCCCTCGGGTTCCATGGTTTTTCCCTCTCCCCCGCGCGATTTCCTTGTATAATTAATAAGTCTCGAGCTTATTCCGCATTTTACGATCCGCAATGTATTACGCGGTATTATTTGCACAGCGGTCACGTGTGTTTGCACTGTACGCCAGTCACTAAGAAGACCGACGACTACGTGCCGAAATTTATTTTGGGGAATAGAGGGTGGTACCGCTGTAAGAAGTTCATTCCGATGAAATGAAGATTTATCGCTCGTAATGTGAAAATTATCAAAGAAATCTTGGGAACATTAGTGCGCAGTGGAAAGAATCGCCTTATTTTTTTCATATCAAATTTTCAAATGTACACAATTAAAGTAATTTATCAAATTTCAAAATAATAAAACTTTTTTTTTCTAAATCGCAATACTACGAACTCGATTGCACAAAGGGGTCGATTATTATACACACGCGAACCCACTTAAAACGACAAAAATTCTAGAAAAAAATAATCAATATATAATATTTCCCAGTAACCGTGTTACATAATCCAGCAACTGTTGCTCTCTGATGGCACATAACTGCACCAAACAAACACAGGCACGTGTCAAAACAGCATTTAACGAATCGGCGAGCTCGATTTAAAATTTGCATCGAAATCGCACCGACATACAACCCCGACAAAGCATCCGCTCCGTTGACCATAATGGCGTATTCGAATATTATTATACTACACGTTTAAATCAATTCATTTGCCGGCTGGAGTGGGCTTCGAAAATCGTTCAGGCGAAATGGCCGATGAAATTGGCACACTTTTTTGCGAATTGTGTAGTGGAAATTCAAGCATTTTATTTTTCGTATGTACGGATATGTAGTATGTATATTTGTTTCGAGTATTTTTTCAGCATTCGCGTTAAAGCGTTCTACGTGCGCTGAAAATGAGCCTATTCAACGCGACGTGTGCACTCTGCGGTTCTATTTGAACCTTTCGAGCGGTTTCATAATAGATGTGTATATGCGAGTGTGCTCTGGAATTTTTAATATTGAGTCTATGTGCGCTGAAATGATTTTTTTTTTCATATGTGTTTCCATGGTGGAAAAATGTGGAAGAAGTTTTTGTGTAATTGAGTTGAGTTACCCGTTTAAAGTTTACTCTATAATAAACTAAGCAAATTATAATAATAGATTAAAACCAAAGTATTTTTCCAGATTGCGCTATGAAAAAAAATATGTAAGAGAAAATTACTGCTAAATAATACACGTATATTCTCGGATGGAAATTAATTCATTGTGGAGCTATGCTAAAATACAAATATTAAAATAAAATTAACCGATGTTAATGCGCGTATAGTTATTTGAGGATAATTAATTCGTATGTAAAGTAAGCGAAACAATACTTGCTCCGAAAATTTAAATGTGGTTGAAATCTTCTACTTGTAATTTAAGCTTTCATTGTGTGAAACAAAAGCTCTCTACTACTACGGCTTCGCCTTAGTCGGGGGGATTATTTAAAAGGATCGGATCATGTTAATGTAATGTGCTTAATACATGTAAAAATTATTGGGGTGTATTTCATGAATTTGAAATACAAATAAGAATTTTTTACGATATTTTAATTAAAACAAAGATAGCATAACAATAAATCATGCTTTGATTATTGTTTAGGGAGTTTATTAAACCATAGAAGCTTGTAGTTTCGAAAATACAAACAGGAAATTAATCCAATAAAATATACACAAACTCAATAAAGATTTCCGAAAATTAACAATAAATTATTCATCTTCATCAAAAACACCGAAATCCGCAAGACCGAAACGCGCCAAAACCTTGAAATCAACAATCACGCACATCGCCGACCAACCTCACGCACAATCGACCCAAAAAAAGCATCACCCAATCACCCGAACGACAATCACACGTCGATAAATTTCAATCGACGTCCCCTCGAATCGGATCATCGGCTTAGCGCGCGGATCGGCGCCGAGAGTTTAATCGGCCGATTTCAACCCCCCGATCGCGATTGCGCCCCGATAATCCCCCCGCGTTCGATTCCATCATTATCCTGAGGGAAGAATCGGCGGCTACGACCCGAAGAGCGTCCCCCGGCCAGATAAATAATTCCGCGGGGACGGAACGCAATCCGCCGATTAAGTGCAACTGCCTATCGGTGCACGTGGCCGGTGTGTGTGTGTGCTCGATATAATGGTGAATACGTGAGAGGTACTCCCGTCCGATTCCACTTCTCTAATAAAAGATGATGACATCTGGGCATACGACTCGGGAATACGGGATTACAGTACGGCACTCGTAAATCCACCCGCCCGGCTAGGGGCACAATCGATACGTTCCGAACGTGACTCATCTGTGTGGTGTGCGGTTCGGAATGATTGGAATTTTTGATGGTTTCAAGGTCGGAGAGTTTTGGAATTGTTTGTGAATTGTCAATTGTATTAGTAGGGGTGCAGGCTATTAGTTATCCAATGCAGGATAAAGCCTTGCCAGACAAATGCGGCTATACATTACCGAGCTAGTCCATGTCGTGTTTTGGTAAGGGACATGTGCCATAAGAGCCAGTCTTCCCATGCCAGCGAAGGAGGCTTTCAGACCAACGATACGCGTATTCTATGTGTTATGCATTGTGGTCGCTGTCTTCTGAATCGATCGTGATGCCACCAGTGAGACAATTGAGTTAAAGATTAAGCAAACTGCGCTCTTGCTGTCCACTTTTCAGTCGCAGAGATCATCAGTTTGACAGATGAGGCGAGACAGTTGGTCCTACTTGGCTCAAATCTCGGTAAAACACACGTCATAGGCCTTCACCATCACCAAAGAGGAATTTATGTTAACTAAGAGAACATGCAGTACATTCTCAATTTTATTTTATCCATGCAATCCACCTATCAAATATATCTCCAAATTCTATTCGTAGAAGAGTTGACTAAAGGTGTATATTAATAGTAAAAAAATCTAATGTAATATCTTCGAGATTAGATAGGAAGAGGGTGATACGGTTCTAAAGCACATATGAAAAAATAAACCTGATTTATATGGTTGATTGAAATTATATTAGGAATTAGGGCGGGGTCGATTTATAGCAAATGTGACTCATCAATAATACATTAGCTCACCCATTAAATTTACTATAAAAATAAATATAGTAACTTTTAAAATTTATCATATAAAAATTTAATATAAGCTTGGACAAAAAAATATGAAATACATATTATATTTTTTAAATTTTACGTTTGATAATTTACGAAAAAAACAACTGAAACGCGCATAAAATAGTAATGAAAATATCCATAAAATTTTATGAAAAGTGATTTACTGAAAATTCAAATTAATTGATGTTTCAGACAACTACGAGACATACCATAAATTATTCATAAAAAGAAAACGAAGAATTCCGATTTTCTAAAAACAACAAATTCAAAGAAAAGCAAAGGTGGAATAATTTTACATATTTTAATTTAATTCTTTCACGTGTTTTCAATTACATAAGCAAAAAATAGAAGAACAAAAACGAAAACACCTTCAATTTTCAAAGAGCATCAATCTCGAATCTCTTGAATACATTATACAGCAGTAGAACTTTCTGTTGGAAAAAAAATGCCAAGATGACCCAATTTCATTTACAAGATCGTCTCGTTTAATTTAAGTATGCACTACAAAATAAAATCCCCCTTTTCCATGAAAATTATACAAAAGATTCCACCAATCACTCATATATCGTTATGCAAATTTACTGATGCGGAAACATATACTGGCAGTTACTCGGCGCTTCTTAAGCTTTCGACCTTTAAGAACCCTTCGATCATAATAACAACTAATATTGAAAATTCAGTTGATTTTCAGACTATAGTTCAAATGCACATCATAACCTCAGAAAAATAGAACTTTGTATATTATAGAAATTTCAATCTTAATATTAGAATCAAAATGATAAAACGGTTAATATACAATACATTATTTGAATAATTGGGAACGAACGAATCGATATTCTATATTCCAATTAAATTAAAACCATGATAAATGTTAATGTTTATATAAGAACATTTTCATATTTAACCATGACTAACAGTATCGTTCTTATTCGAAATACCTATGATTTCGTAATGATCATACCAAATACGAAACGAAGACTCGGCTTTCAGCAAACGAAGTATGGATTCCCAAAGTACTTCGACAGCTTAGTTGCTCTCGTTCAGCACAAAAGCATTTCGATGAAAACGGTATTTCATCGTCGGCAATTAGTGTTAGGGCCCTCCGCCGTCCAGCAAGAAGTGGCTATCGCGCTTTTGAAGGGCCGTCGATTAATTACTCCCCTATCCATATATTACGAACACCCAATCGACCGAAATTGCCAGTATGGCGAGCGACTGTTCAGCTTCCACATAATCTGCGGTTATCCTGACATGTCCAGAGAAAAGGACCGACGAGTCCCGCGGGAGACTGGAGTTTCCAGCGACCACTAATTGAATCGAAAGCTTCGGCCGATTCGTAGTATTCGACCGGCGGGATGGAGGACGCCATTATATTGATTATTTTGCGTGACATACATTCGTCCGTTTTACAGTGAGGCGATTGACGCGAAAGGGGAAAAATGTACATATGTGGATTTGCATGCGGAGGGATGGGGTGAAGTCGAGAGTAAAAAAAAAATTGGTGAATAAGCTCAAACTTGATTTGTGAAATTTGTAATAATGCAAACATCAAATTTTATTGAGTTTCTAAAATTAAAATTATTTAAATAAGTATACTTACTTAAAATTTTTTCATGGAAAATTAAATTCAACGACTCAAATCATTCTCAATTAAAAGATAAGCTTTACTAATACTTCAGTGAAGAATTATATGAATAGTACACTAGAGACTCACAATAAGTAATTATATTGTAATTCATTATATTATCACAGATTATATTAAAATGAACAAATGTATTTGAATCAAATAATAACGCAATGAGAATTTAATTAAAATTTCGTAATATAAATAATGGTATAAAGATAATTAAATTTGTAATAAGATATTTAAATGCAAATTATGATATTATATATATTATAAAGGTCTTTCAATAGGGATGATCGAAATTTGTTAGGTTATAGCAACCATGTTGTTAAAGTTACATCGATCAAATTTCTTGTCAACAACGTGTGCAAATCTTCAGATTTTACTGTACATTTCCCGAGCGTCTTCATTGAAAGACCTTTTACTGTAATATACATTTATAAGAAATAATATAACTAAACGTACAAAGTCACTGAAGTCACAACCCCAAAAAAACAATGAAAACAGATTGGCGCGTTATGAAACGACAATTTTCAAACCGCCCACAATTAAAGCAACAAATTTTCCCAGAAAATAAAAAGACGCTAAAACGGAACCCGCGCCGAAAAAAAAAAGCAAAACAATTCGAAACAGCGCGATCGTTCAATACAGCGTCGAGCAATCTTCGCACCACTCCACAATCCATCTGTCCATTATGCGCGGATGAATTTTGCAGACATTGTAGCCGATCGCGAGCTCGTTTTTCGCCCCATTGTCCCCGTAGGCGATTATTATCGCGGCGCCCGTCAACAGTGGCCACAACAATAAAACAACGATGAAGGTACAACACACACACACACATGTGTGTAT
>JAOXNN020000006.1:6992921-7021873 GCA_028571205.2 Hydropsyche betteni
AACATGTCGGGAAAAGTGTAGGTGTATTTCATATTAAAATGTCTCTTGTAAATATATTTATGGACATATCAAAAGAAAACGCGTGTTGAAAATACAATGCAAATGTAAGTTAAATATAATATCAAGTGGAAAAAATATGTCCACGAAATAATTGAATAAAAGTGTGCCATAAATAAAATATTGAGTTCTAATCATATTTATGAAGCTATTAAATAGAGTAAAAGGTATTTATGTATAATATATCCTTTATTACTCAACGGACTTCACTTTTTCGAATTAATAGTATTGCTCCACGAGCAAACCAAACAAACGAAAGCTCGTCGGAAAGCTTTGATCTACAAAATGTACTTTTCTTCGAAAAAAAAAACTACCAGGCTTGTAATTAAAAAGCTTTTCTGCCAAAAAAAGAGATCAAGTTTCTACAAAATTCCAAGTGATATTTGAAAAAAAAATCATTAAAAGATAATCAACTTTTCAACGACTTTTGCATTAAAGAACGTCGCTGCCTTAATATGATTGGTACAAATTGCCAATTCACATCATCGAAGTAAATTTTTAATCGTAAAGCACTCCAGTAATCCGATTTATTTAGATTACACTCTCATGAAGAGGGAGAAAAAATAAAGGAAAAAACTCAGACTGGAGTGTAATATGATACGAAAATTTTGCATTAAGCCCATTTCAATCTAAGCTAAATTAAAGTCAACCAAGAATAAAACGATTCATTTTTATCACTACAAATTTATTTCAACAGCAAAAAAATATCAATTTTAAATACGTGAATAAACGTTTTCCATGGTATTAAATGGAAAATATTTATTCTCTATGCCGGCTTAAGCAAATTAGCGAAGTTATCTTGAATTTTTCGGATCACTTAATTAAGAACTTTTCTTTGGGGAAAAGAACTCGATAATTAAAAAACTAATCTGTATAAACTTTTTTAGTCGTGGCTATGAATAAAGAGCTTTTCTGAATACGACGGTTGGTCGATGAGAACATCTGGCAAAAGTAATTAGGGATGAATCATTGGGTTTATATTATTAACGGAAAAAAACCATTGAATTAAGATGTCAGACTTCCGTAAGTGATACGGAAAACCTCAAGGTCAAGAAAACGTGATACAGAAAAACGGACAGAAAACCAAAGAGAAATACTTGCTTGTTAATTTCAATCAATTAGCCCACACTTCATTCGACTCGCAAATTAATTAAATCAAGGCACTTTCCGAAAACAAATTTTGACTTGATTTTATTATTTCAGTAGATACAAAGGATATCAAATTTGAATTTGTTCAAGGAAATTCAATTTTACATAAAATATTTCAATAAGTTTTATATATCATACATATATATATTTTTTTATTAACAAGACTAAAAATTATATTTTATATAATTTGAAAATTTATAAAATATAAATTTCCAAAATGAAACAACATAAACAAAATTTATAAATAAAATTAAATAGCCTTACAAGAGTTATAGGTAGGAAAAGCTTCGGGGCGTTCTACTTTCTCTAACAAAGTGCAAGCCTAAACAGAGTAAACACAATGTGATATGACATCGTCCCAGTTTCAAAAACGAACCCAACCAAAGGGGTTTACAAACGAGTACTGCAGTTTTGACGCGAAGATGGAATATAAATTCACAAACCTGCAAACGGACAGACGCTTAATTCTTCCAACACCAACATATATGCAAACAGCGCAAGCTTCAAAGAAAAATCTCAACAACTTCCCTGACAACGTCCGGCAGCCTCTTTAAAAAACATAACGAACCTACACGAAAATGTAAATAACGGCGTTAGCTCAATTACTCGTTTTCTTCGACGGCCGCTTGTCGTTTCACTTTTGCGAATCAGCGAAAATAATTTGCATGAATTCAGAGCGGCATAAGCGTCCGATTCTCAGAAAACGAACGACTTGAAACAAAATAAAATTCAATACGATATAAGTGGGCTGACCATACGTCCCGTTTTGACAGGGACAGACCCGTTTTTGTCGTGTTTTGCGTTCGTCCCGTCATTTTCGTAATGTTTTTTTTTTTTATTTTTCCCGTTTTTTCGGTTAATATATTTTTGACGTTACTTTTCTGAATATACGAAAAAATTTGGTGAAAATTTAAAAAATTATACCAAAAAAAAGTGGATTGACCGTTTTATGGTGATATAGTTTGATCGACTAACAATAAGACCTTTGAAAAATATTTTCGTCTGCGAGGTTATTTTTGCCTTGATTCAACAATTGCTTGTAGAAATATTGATAAATTAACCAAAGAAAAAAAGACCGTTGGTAGAAATCAAGTAAATTGATTGTTTTTGGTGATAGTTTGATTGAGTAAAACATTTGGAAAAAAATTTCGTCTGCGGCGCCTTTTTGGCTTGTTTAACATGATTCTAGAACATTTACCTCCATGAAAAATATCCTAGGTCTTGATGTCTATAATTAAAATCATTATTACTTAGCTATTTAAAAAAAAAATTTTGAAAGTGCAACAATTTTTTTTAAATAAGGGGGAGGCATTTTATTGCGGACCTTCCCGATTTGGGTTCTGGGAAATATGGTCACCCTAGATATAAGGAACAAAAAGGAGTCAGGCGAAATTACCCAAGAACGCCCGCTGATTATGAAGTGAGCCGTGGCACGCGACGATTTTTACAAGGGCTCCGAATAAGAAAAACGATAAATATTCCCGAGACGAACCCCGACGAAATAAATTGTATGCAAATGAACGACGGAAAAGTCGGACAAAATCGAAGATTGAGAAAAACAAGCGAACAAAATGTTCGTTCGCTGCCCCACAAGAACGGGGACGGATATAACTTCACGGTTCAAACGCGAGAAATGTTCGGTCGGAAAATTTGATTCATAAGCCAATTGGCAATTTTCTTATGCAATGTACGTTTCGGAGCGGACAATGAATGTGGACTTCGGCGCGAAGTGTTCCTGTTTCGGAAAAAAGATAAATCACTTACTTAAAAACTCGGGATGGAAAATCCGAGTGTCATTTATATACGACGACTGTTCGGTGAAATTGGGGCCAACTACGACTGTTAATCAAACGTCTACATTCAATTAATGAGTTTCGAGATAAAAGTTTTACGGTTAACCGGAAAAATTCATTTATTCCAGAAGAAATATCGTTACGTCCAGGTAAAAAAATTCAAATGGAAAAAAACGACAATGTAAAGGACGAAAAGTCCCGCGCCGCTTTCAACTGCGTTTTCATATAAATCCATAAAATTTTACGGCATTCGTGTATAAGTGCGAATATGGAATGGCTAATCATTTTCTTAGATATTTCAATAACACATAAATTTAACGGCATCGTATGGTATAATTTCGCTATTAAGTTTCTCGGAAAACGACTCGGGGATCCGCAGTTTTCGCTCGAAAACCTCCGAAGCGGCGATCGTTATGCAAAATTTTATACCGACATTAAATTGCGTCTGAGAAATCAATTAAAAAAGTTAGCATTATACTCAATTAGTCTCAATACAACAAATTCAAACAGCTCCAGCACATGTTGGCCCATTAACGAAACGCCATAATTCGATTTCGGCGCACGCTCCCGCGCACAAAAGCGCCAAAGAAAAGTGGGCGCGAAAAACGACAAAGTTTTCACTCGCCAAAATAAATAACCGAGGAACGCCCATCACCGCCGACCATTTTGCATAATTAATTTCCATTTTACGGCAGTGACGCTATCAAAGCGACGACGGTGAACCGCGGAAACCGGACCACGGGCGGAGGTCGAGGAACAAAAAAAAATCGGAAAAAAACTGAGAAGGGTCAAAACGACGGTAAAACGGAACCAGATGGTGGAACAATGGAGGTCCACGGAACCACGAACGGGCTTGGGAGGAGACCTCGTTTTAAATCATAAACTCGCCGGGATCCTATACAAGCGCTTGGCTGTGCTGTGTACGGGAAGTTGTGGGAATTGTGAGAATGTCCGACGCAAAAAAGGGCAAAACTATACGAAAATGATGACGATAAATTAATTCAGGCGTGTTATGCAGAAATTATATTGTAGTTGTTTGAATTCGAAAAAAAAATTACTCGCAAAACGACTTCAAACTGATTGAAAAGAAAATGAAATGAATATTTTTTGGTTTATTAAAAAAAAAATTGGAATAATGGAGAAAATTATTCTTGAGTTCTGTGAAATAAAATTGTAAAAAGGAAATTCTATTGTGCTATTGAACCGAGATATAAATGAATACGTTTACAGGATTCGAAAAATGATTCGAAATTGTATTCGAATACAAATAATATTCGAGTGAAACACATAAAGATCACTATAAAATTTTGATATAGATTCGCGTTTATATCGAAAAGCGAACTTATGTGCAAGTATAACGCATGTGTAAAAAGTTTTGCATTTGCACTCTTTGCTTTTGGAGTTCCATTATGATCGCGCAATGCATTTGAAAGTATTTTCGAAAAGTATTTTACAATGCTCAACGTGCTTTTTAAGTGTATGCATAGCGGCGATAGTCGTACGATAACATTTATTCATACTAACAATAGTCGCTCGTGGCGAATGCTTTGCTATTACCGATAATAATAAAAGTACAAAAACAATGGAGTCGACAATTTGTTTGCTAACTGTTTTGTTTGAGCGAGAACGGTATTAACGTGATGACTATCGCAGACCATTATAAATATTGCTGTGAATTAAAAAAAAAAACACAACTCTTACAAAGTATGCACGATTATAAAGCGGACAAAACAGACTGTTTTTAATTAGAAATTTACCCGTCCGTATCAAAAAGGGTTTCCATTTAAAATGAAAATTTCGTAACGATTTCTTAACGGCTTCGTACATTTTCAAACAGGAATTTCTCATATTTATTGTAAACAGCAACTAGTCGATTTATAACCGCGAAATTTACTTTCAACCCTTAGTTTATTAAAACCCTTTGATTGTGAAACTCAAAGTGAACCGTAATATCCAGACGTGAACGCCGGAAAGTAAATTCGCCAACCTTCCGATTTTAAATTTACATTAAACACTCATAAGAAAACTGTTCGGCAAGTAAAAATAAAAGCGCTCCCATGAAGCATAAAACAAACTCGAGACGCGAAGAACGTTCGAATCAATGTGGAATCCATCATCGAGAGCGAGCTTCGCACAGGGAAAAAAGCTCGAAATAAACGACTTCGAATTCGTCAGTGAGTCTCGGCTATACATTTTGCGGCGCCTAGTTTCACTTTGGCGTTGTTAAAACGAAATAAACATATTTCACCGTTAACGAGATTCGCGGAGGGCGCGTTATCCTTCACGGCATCCCTTCCGCATTGTTAACGACAGCTGTCATGACCCCCTTTCAAAAATCCCGCCATAATTCAGGACGGCGACGACGGCGCCCCAGACGAGGACAAAAGGAAACTTAAGGCATTCAAACATCTAATTCTTGCCGCCGTCCCCCTTCCGAACCCTGAGTACCTTCGCTACCTTTCACCTAGCGAGACATTACGGTTCTCGACGAAAAAAGAAACTCGAGAGTGCTTCGCGAAAATTCGCAGACATGCACTCGTTATTCAATTTTCCCTAGTATCGCTTTAAAAGGTTAACAAAATTTTATTTTATTCACAATGAAAAATAAAAAACTGACGAGTTATCAAATGAGGGGCTCGGCAGTAAATATTGCTAAGCGCCAAAATTATAAAATTGATTTTCTTTTATTAACTACAAAAATCAATACTTTTACTATAGAGATTAATAAATAATTTCATATTCTCTCAAAAGATGACAGTGCTGTCGGGTTACTGCTGGTTTTATTTGCATCTAAATACATGTAAACTGTTTTTCTTAATATCTTCAAAAAGTAACAATTGTCGCCTTAGCACTATTCACTGCCGAACCCCTCAAATAAAATTTCTCTAAATAAATCAATCTCATAATTTATGAATCAGATTATCACGGCATACATATCGAATATTTTCAGACTTTAAGTCCACTTTAATTAAAAACGAATCCGATCGACAAACTTCAATTAATATGGAAACTTTATTTTGTAGGATTATTTCAAGCTCCTAATGTTCCATTAAACATAGATTGAAATTTTCACGAAATATAAATCAAAATCAAAAAGATTTATTATATTTCAATCTGCAATATTTTGGCAACGCAAATATACCTTTTTCGCGAAACTTTTCGCCATGAAAAAGAAGTATCAACATAGCACACCCACACGGGCACATTTCGTATATCTAGGGATTCGAATATCGAGCACACCTTTCTTGCAGCTCGTTAATGGGGCAGAACTTGACCCTTCGGACGTAACGGGATTCAGAGAGAAAAGAGTATATCGAAAGAGAAGGAAACGGAAGAAACCCATAAAGACAACAAAAGAACGGTACATCAATCGGATGTTTATCGCCAAAAAACCCCTCCGGTTTATACGGGACGTCATTCGGCAGATTCAGATAAGAAGATCCGCCAATTATTTCCCGACAAAGGCGGCTATATTGCCGCGATTTTAAATGTATAAAGTGGATAAAAATTTCCTACAACGCATACGTACAATACTGTTATTTTTTAATTCGAATTTTATTACGATCGAATTCGTATTTTCGTTATATTCTTAACAAAGTATCTAGATCGACTTTTAACGACATTACTGATAAATAATTTTAATATAATATACCCCCTATATATAATCACGGATATCTGTGTGTCTGTCTGTTCGTTCGAATGACGCTCACGACTTTTTCGTGAATATGGTCTTTATCCGTATACGGTTAAGGTCAATAATATGATACTTATTACCTAATGCCTCTGGCTTTGCCTATATGTCACAAACAAATAACAAATTAAATGTTTTGATTTTATTAATTAAATATTAAATATTCAAATCGGATACACATTTGGGGTTCACACAATCGGGTTTTCACATTTTATCGTTTTCTTGTATTTTATCTTTTCGTATTTTATTGGGCCTATTTACTAGTTATATATAATATATTTTGGCACATTCGAATAAATACTCAAAAAGAATGTCCGCGATGAAAAAATAATATCGTGCTCTTAGAGAAATGGGTGAGTTCGTTCATGGGCAATAATCGATCAAAAACTTTCGATGCGAGCAGTAAAAGGAAACTATCTAATGGGTATATCGTAGTCGAGGATCAATTTAATTTGTTTTCGTTCAAATTAAACTTTATGCTTCCGATAATTTTCTCATAAATTTCGAAAAACGAATGCCGACGTTTAAGGTCCCGATGTCCTTGCACATCGGGCAGAGTAATAAAACAAATTTTCATAATCGACGTGTTATTCAATTACGACTGGACAAAAAGCGAACGAACTACTATATATACACAAGCATTGTACAGAACAATGAGAAATTTCTTGAGACGGTCACAAAGAAAAATAAACAGAAAATTTTTGTTAATTACTAAAGTAAAAAGCTTTCTGTTATCAAAGGGGAAAAAACGGAGAAAAGATTTAAATAACTTGGACAAATGTTTACATAGCGGATCGAACTATTTATTTGTATAACAAATTCAATAGCAAACTCTATATGTCAGAAAAAACAGACTGGCGCCGGAAAAGAAAAATGTAAATAATGCTCAGTATCTTAAAATAAAATAAATAAATTCGACAGTCAAGATAAGAAAGAGAAAAGGGAAAAAAATGCCTGTAGAGGCGTAAACGAAATTAGTGTTGGAAGCTCTCCCTTGCGAAAACCTCAAAGGATAACTTTTCAAGCAGCCGCGATGAATTATGAAATTATGTCGACGATACCTTTATTTTGGAAAGTCGATCATCTCTGCAAATTATCTTTCCCCTTCCTCGGTTTGGTACCAACACGGCGGGGACAACTTTTATTGGGTGTTGTCAGCCGTTAACTTTGGCACTAACAAAATTTATATCCCGAATTTAATTCGATAAAATATTAAAATAATCAGGATTCGGAACAAAATTCTACTATGTTATGATTGTTAACATAGTCAAGATTGATTCATATATTAAATATTTGTTCAAACTTCGCATAAATTTATTTGTAAATATGCAAAAATAACTCACCAGTTTAATCGTGAAATAGTTTCAATCTGTTTCGTGAACATCATCGCTTTCAAATATATCTGAAAAAATAAAATAAAATAAAAATAACATCGAAAACAGACTAATTGTGAAATCGTGCCAATAATTATTATATCTACCAAAAAAAATCAAGGAAAAATGGGCACGTGTATTTAGTAAAATTTTCCATTAAATTTAATGAAGTGTTTCGATAGCACGTAGATCGTCGAACAGTTAATTAAGCTGTCCGAAACGATAGACTTGATAACATTATCGAAATTCGAAATTTGACGTTGAAAAATATTGTTGATATTACCTAATTTATCTTTTAAATTAACAACCTTTGTCAGATACGTCTATTCGATTAGCATTCAATCAAACGTAAATGATTTTTGAATCACCAACTTTTCAAGGATTACCAAATCACATAAAAAACCGACTAAAACGAAGATATTCTAAATTTAATCAATAGAAACACCCTTATATCACGAAAAGCGAAACATATATTTTTCGTGCAGAAAAAAATTAGTTCCGCTCAAAAACAAGCATACAAGAGCCAGCGTCAATTTTCCTCACGTCGAACAACCTAAGCGGGGCTTCGAAAAAAGTTTTCGCCGCGGAAAATGACGAAGAGTGGGTTGTTTTGTTATTTATGACATTCCCGTCCCTTGTTTTTCACGGCTGAGTCGAAAAAACCTTACGTTCCGATTCGGTCGAAAGTCGTCAAAATATGCAAATGCCTGAGCCGTTGCGCACCGAACCATGCATAAATAGATGAATTTAAAAAGGGTCTTTTGCATGTTATCAGTCATATTGCGCACGAACGCAACTAGGATACGAGGGTGGGTTCGATGTAGTAAAATCCAATGTTTATAAAGAAATTGCATCGCGGAAAATACACATAGGAAGAAACTCCCCGTCGATGAAGTAACCACCTCGCGTCAAAGTGAATGCGGCTACGAAGTGGTCCCTTGACGATATACACGTGTGCGAAGGAAATCTGAAATATTAAAGAGTTCACCGATTTCAAAAAATTGATACCGAGGGAAAACTGTACGGATATTCGCGTCGGTGCGAATTTATATTTCATTGCGATAATGTGCTATTTTTATTCGTTTAATTATTTACAAAAAACTGTTTACGGCATGACATAAAATCAAATGCCTATTTTCACGCTACAGAACCGAAAAGTTTACATTCAAACGTGCAATACGACATTTAATTCGTCTTTGACAACTTCGTTCATTCCGTGCGGAGGGATTCAATTCTATAAAGGGAACATATCTGCTCGTGACAGCAATAATTCACTTGAAAGAAAAACTTGAGAGTTTCAAAATGCGTCGTAGAATTTGCAATTGTGGCGTGGGTTCTATAGGGGGAAAAATCATTTCGGATAACTGAGAACGACACTAATTTTCCGAGATTGGAATCTTTTCGGTTTTTGCATTGAAACACTGGAGGAATCCAAAGGATGAGGAGGATCCAATTTGGAGCAGCGTGAGATCCGAAAACGGACGACAGCCAATGGAACATTAATTTGATTTATTCCGTTGTAAGTTTCGGCGTGCGGATTCGCGTGCAAGTTTCAAATGAAATATCTTTCGAGAAGTTTTCTTCCTTTCGAGAAATTTTACAAAAGGCGGTACACTAAGTAAGTTCGCGTAGAATAGGGTCAGCATAGGCTACTGGACGAGGGAAAATACGCAAAAATAATGTGATACTAATAATACGCGGCTGAGCATCGTAAATAATCTCTGTTTATATTTTTTTTGTATATATATACGCAGGGTATACGTATTCCGTTCGGTCGAAAGGACGGATAAAAAACAAAGCGTATAAAAGAGATGTACGCATGAACAGTGCTTGCCTACGAAAGCTCTCCACGTAAATAATGAAGTGTATTTAAAAATTTTATATGATATTGGATGTACACGTATGATTTTTTTCTGAAGATTTTACGAGAAGTTCGACAAAAAACATGAAAATGTACATATATTACTTTTAGACGGAAAAAATCGGATATTCAATAAATGCACATACTTTTTCATCGATAATAATTGAGAAACATCATAATACGATAGATATCAGTTTATACATAACGGCCAAACTTTTCAGATGACCTATTTCCGCAACAAAACAAATAATCGAACATTAATAAAAACGCACCGCAACATTCGAAAATCATCGACACGAAAATAAAATTCATACACACAACCCATTAAGCTCATCGATTTCGAGAGCCGCGATGAAAATAGTAGCGAACGAGCGGCCTAAATATCGAAAACGCAATTCGTTACGAATAACAAACACTTACGAAATTCATCAAAGGGAGAAGAGGGCTCCGTGATTTATCATACGCCGCGGCAGAATTCGATATCATCGACATTTTAATATTTATCGACGCCGAGGCGAGTGAAAATGGCGACGCGAGAAAAGCAAGCCCCGAAACGAAACGGCCGCCATGATAAATCACGCACATTTAGTAAAGCCCGCCATCCGAAAATAAAAACAGTGCGTACTCACTATTTATACGTATAAAGGTCACGACAGAAACAATTAGACGAATTTCAAGCCGTAAAGGGCAATTTATTTGAAAAATGTTGACATTTCGTGGATTTATCGTATCGATCATCATCGTCGCCGCAATTTAGACGAGTCTACACAGTACACATTCTGGAACAACCCTAAAAGAACTAGATATCAAGAAAGTTTGTAATAGTAAGTATAAACAAGTGCGATCGAACAACTTGCTTATAACTGAAGAAAAATCTATCAACTGCTCGTATTCACAGCATCCGACCATACTCTTAACTTAACGATACTAAACATTGATGATTGATAAAAACCAATACATAACACAGCTAA
Organism: Hydropsyche betteni; assembly: GCA_028571205.2. Lineage (NCBI taxonomy): Eukaryota > Metazoa > Arthropoda > Insecta > Trichoptera > Hydropsychidae > Hydropsyche > Hydropsyche betteni. The sequence goes on from JAOXNN020000006.1 coordinate 7,003,817, forward strand.
ACCTTCAGCAAATATTTTGAACAATTTTTTAGTTATTCGCATAAACAGCACCTAAATATAAACCATCTAAATATTTCTGCCGCGCCCTAAACGTAACATAAATAAATATATACAAAAAACGAGAGCTCAGAAACGATTCGTTTTTAATTCTTTCAATTGCGCGACACGAACGTGAGGGTTGGAATATTAGCTCAGAGAGGAGGAAAACGCGTGTGTAATTGCCCAGCTGTAAAACGGCACAATCCACACAGGACAGATCAGACCGCAGTGTTAGAATGGGTAACTTGTGCCCTCTCGAACGAGCTGATCCTCCCCGTGGTGCCCTGCAGACTTTCAGACCTTCGGGCTTGTCCTCGGAGCTAGTGGTCTCCGCAAAGCGACGATTCTGAAAGTTTTTCATGCGAGCTGAAAATTTCGGTGACACGTGTACGAGACATTTATAAATTCGGATTGAAATTCGGAATGTTTTTGTGCTCGGATTCGCTGGGAGGTTTAGTGTATATTGTATGTCAAAGTTCATTTTATATTTTTGTAGAGCATATATACGGGTGTCAGTTCATTAGTTTTTAAAAATGAAATTGTAAAAAATTCGTAATATTTTTTTCGTGAAACTTATGGAGTTCAAAGAAGAATAAAAGAAGAAATACGAGCCGACATATCGACATTAACTGTAATCGATATCTTGATCTAAATCATGTTCTAGAAACCGGTGATATTCTTGTAAAGCGTTATAAATAGCATTAACTCAAAACATCAATCTTCGACGCAGCCCCATCGATCTCCAATTGAGTGATATTTCATATTCTAATTTAGTACCATGATCCATCCGATGTACTGTATCTATATTATATAATGCACATTTGGTCAGAATCACGAAAGAGCGTTGTACGCAATTTATCAGATTTAAACATCGCCGATTATAAATCTCGCGATTGGTGGCTTGAGAGAAATTTTGCAGACCTCAACGTTTTTAAACGATGACTAGCAGGGAAAAAAGCTAACGCGTTTCCAAGAATAAATCGAATACTTTTGAACATGACGCGCGAGCTTAAAATTTACAACGTCGGAAAAACTATCTCTAATCGATCTAAATACGAGATTCAACAGGATAATAAACCGAAATAATTTTCTGACATTTTTAGAAAATTCCACACTTTGGTGGCATCTGAAAATTCATCTGCAGAGCCGTGTTGTATGAGAATGGTAGTATGGGGTTGTGAACGGGTGTGGGTTCGAACCGCAAAACGCTCTTTCTGTACACTTGTATCCGACTGGGGCGACTGCGTGTTTTGTCCATCATTTATTCATTCTATTCTAAATCAAATAAACGATGCCTTATATCAAACAAATTTCGGGTCGACGTAAGCGAATTGTAACTTCCCCCTCTCACAAGAACAAGTACAACATATAATACAATATTATCAAGGCGATATCATAAAATACACCATCTGTGTCTCGTGCGAATATGAAAAAATAAATGAATTTTTCAATCCGGAACGCACAAGAAAACTAGCCAATATGGAGTATTTTCTGAAATAAGATAATATTATACAGTAATCCCCCCCCCCTATAGCGTCAAGATAGGTTTAACGTTATAGGGGGAATTTAGGAAATCAATAAATGAAATGTTTTCATTTTTTTTTTTGGTGTTTCTATGAGCTAATTGTTTTTTTTTTTTTCAAACACATTTGAAAAAATTCAAAAATTTGATTTTAAATGCATTTGAAAGAAATGACGTTATAGGGGGGACGCCGCAGACGTTATAGGGGGTCGTTATAGGGGGGTACGTCATAGGGAGGATAATTGTATTCTATTGTTAAAGGCGAAAACGTAAAATCAGAATTGTTAAAAGAAATCAATAGAGACAAAAGCGATCGAATTATGTGATAAAAATATCTCTATTCAGATAAATTAAGAATGCCAATAAATTTGATCGCACCAAAATCTGATACAGCTGCGTAGGTACAAAATTTAAGTTTGATATATTTTCAATTCCGTAAAATTTATGCATACAATTCGCGTGATATCAAAAGGCGTTGCGGACTAGGACGGAATTTAATTTATCTTCGCAATTACGAAAATATACATAGATGCGCGAAACTTTTTGCAACTACTCTGGTGCCGCGGACAGGGACTGCAAAGTTGTCGGAGCGTACAAATTTGTATACGGAATGTTCCCGTTTCGGCACACGGACTGTAAGTCGGTGAAGAGACGGTCGTCGTTAGTTTTGAAATGGGCCTGGGTGTCGGTTTTCGCATTGTGTTTGCGCTGAAAAACTTGACGAGAACTCGGCACGCTTAATACATGCTGAAAGATGGTAATTTTCAGCAGAAACTCTAATTAGTCGTTAGCGGGAAACGCAAAGTGAAAAACAGACCGAAACGAGACTAACTCGCCTGCGGACGGCGCTTTCAAAAAGCCTATCTCGTTTTATAGTACGTAATGTTTACGAGCGATCGCAAAGCCGATATATATATTAAAAATAACTCGAAACTTCTGCCTCAATGGGGCGGAATGGACGACTTGAAAGTTTCTGATGTGTATTTAAGTTTCATAAGCGGCCGATTTTAATGATTCAAAAGACATTCATTTACTTCTGTTGAATTTGCGCGAGCGAAATTACGGCTGTTCATTTCTGCAAGTATTTGACTAACACTCGAATCGAGAGAAAATAATCAAAGTTTTCGACGAAGTGTAAAACAACACAGACGAAGACCTGAAGACTCTAAGGCACTGTTTCGACATATTAAAACGGAATCCGCTTGTTGGAAATAATTGTAAGTGACGCGTGCCCGGAATACAATATCGTCATATGTGCCATCTTGTTTTAATTTTGAACGCACGATCCCATATTTATATAATATAATATATAAAATAATAAACGTCACGTATAACAAAAAGAAAGCACGATATTGCGGCACATGTAGCCGAAACGTAACATTCATAACACGATATAATAATGTGGCCATTAAGCGTTGGGATTTTCCGACGAAAGCGCGCTTCGATCGTACGATGAAATGTAATTTTGAAGTATTCACGTGGCAAAATACAAAGTGTGCCGCATTGTGTTCGGAGTCTCAACACGTAAATTTATGTCCTTTCAGAAACTACACAGAATGCGGTTGCCCTATCTAGATGTTCCCTATTTGTAAACATTATACACACACCTGTACCCCTTTTCCATTTGAATCGACTTAAATCGAGATATGGACTGTCGCGTGAAAGTTAACCAATTTGCAACTGATGTTTATTTAGCTGTGCGCGAATGTAAAAAAAATATTTTCGCAATCGTACGAAATACTCGTTCGATTCGATCGGAAAGTCGGATTTTAATTAAATTACGTATTGTGTATTGAAGCGATCGAGCGTATTGATGTAACGAAATTATTTCCGTGCAAAATTATTCGTACTTAATTAACCGAGAACGGTGGAGCGGTCGCATTATTGAATCGTTTGAGTATTAAATTGAATTTGATACGATATGACGTGAAAAAATAATCGAGCATCAAACGTTTTGATGCCCGTCGATGGAACGAGAGTGGAAAAATCAGTGAAAAAGCTACCAAGTGAGCAGGGTCGATCGTGATTGACGTTAAAAGCCTGAAAGATCTATCTCTAGTTGGCGTCAAATTAAGCAGGTTCCCCACAAAAAAACTATTTGATATATATTCGCGAAAATGTAAAAGGATCCTCTTGGGATTCGCGAAATTTAATTTAAGTTCAATTTCCGCAACAGTTTTTCTTTTACATTTTACGAAGCACCAATTACCGGCGCGGCAGAAAATTGAGATTCTGTTCAGGTTGTCTATTTGCGGCGACGAAATCACCTTTCGAATAGTGCCAGAGATATTAAATGCGATTTTTCAAGTAAAACGTGTCCACCCTCTTGGTGTATTTTTTCTGGGAGAACATCAAAAGACTTCCTGAGCCAAGGAAAACTCTTTCAGAAAATCCGTGTCGCCTTTTATTCGACACTCAATGGAAGTCGCCTCCGAATGATGGTAAAAAGAGAAAGTACACTAGAACATATTTTTGCCACGATGCGGTGACTATACAACTCGATTTGAAACACTTCAAAAATAACGAATCGGGAAAATTCTACATGAACTGTAAACTCGTGAAAAACACGTCGAAATGCGAAGTTTTTGCGGATTTGCTGTAAATTGGTTTTATTTATTTTTCTCAATTACTTTCAGTCCATTTTTTACCCTGTGCTGAAATCTTCTTCACTCAGTATTTCAGATGATGTAGCAGTAATGATATTTATTATCATCATCGATATCGATCCGTTAGTTAAAAGTGTAAAAAATACACGAAAGCATGTAAAAATAGATAAAAATTAAAGAGCATAAAGTTTTTGAAAAAGTGGAGAATATTTTTGAAGAGATGATGCAATTTTATATTAAAAACAAATTTCAATATAAATTATGATATATAATATACATCCAAATTAATTTTAAACGAGCTTAAACTGAGCCAAAATATCACGGCAACTCACGGTCGGGAAAGCACGTACCGTCTCCAAAATTGATCACGCCTTTCACGGAACGACTTCTTTATGAAAACATTATCGCATTTTTTCCGTTTTCGGGACTCGCAGCCAAGTTTTCGACCTCGGCTAAGTGTTACTTAAAGCCCTAATGGCTCGAATCTACACAAGTCAACGGCGTGTATAGTTTGACGACAGCACGCCGAGAGATATAGGCGCGTCGATTTTGGCGGCATGTCGGAGAGAATGGCGCGTGAAGGCGACCGAATTTCCCGGTGGATTTTACCGGCGTCTGTGGAAAAAGATAGGAATTCCGCAAACGGGGGAAATCTACCCGGTATCGTCTGTTCTAAATACGGCCGTAAATCGTCGCCGGGTCCCCGTTAGGTGTTAGGTTTTTTTCGCGTGTATATCGTGGTATATGAGCTTCGGCGGAACACGTAAACAACGAACTTCGAGAATTCGATCTACTAGTATTGAAAAGAACATAAATTTATCTAGAAACGAAAGTGAAATGAGTGATCGTCAAGTTTTTCATTGCGAAACGTCAACTTATTGATTTTCTGATTTCGAAACGACTTAGAACAGGTTAGAGAATAAATCGAATAAGTTAAACTTTTTCATTACGTGCAGCTTTTATTTTAGATTATTTCAAGACAAAATAATGTACTTGCAACTCTTGGGAATATCGAGTGTCATCGAAGACGAACATACATTTTCAAACCAGTTCAAATTTCAATACCATGAAACTTAAATGGAAATATTTCTTGAAAATGATAAAGTTATGAAACACGATGCCTTTAATGTTTCACAATGAAACGCAAAACAAACGATAATAGAAGAGTACGAATACAAATCACCTGATACAAAAACAAGTTATATACGGAGAGAGCAGCTGTCATCAGAGTAGGTCAGATTCGTACACTTGACATCAACCGTATAACACAATAACGCTATCAGACAACCGTAAAATGGACCAAATCGCAACTTAATGCCTTATGGAAAATGCGATTTGAATACATTACATCATCAGGTCGACAGTGCGACAAAGCAAAAACAATATATCACAACAATGTATACACAACCTCACCTTGACAATTGAAAAGCGCACAGACTCCAAAACACAGGAAGAACACGATAGCAGTATAGTTAACCAATAAATGCGTTGTGGCGAAGGGGGGCTGACGCGAGCCACACTTTTGGGTCACCGACTGGTTAACGATGCAATCGCACCCATTAGCAAAACGGATAACAGAACACTCGACGGTTGATCAAATGCGGCGGTCCGATTGATACCGATCACTTTCGTTTCAATGTACAGGATAACTTATAAATTTGAATTATTCTGTATTAAGCTTTTTATTACTATCGAAATTTTAAGCATATGTAATATAAAATATGTTCAATAAAATATAAAAATTATATCTGAATACTTTTGGATGTATCTGTTCTATGAATCATTTGATTTCTGAGTGGAAAATAAATATATTGCAAAAAAAAAACCACTAAAAAAGATAATATGAATTGATTCATAGATGTAAAAGTGCTTCAGTTCACAGATGTTTCTAATCGATGCCAACAAGTGGAACTCGTTTCAAACATAACTTATTATTTAAAACGAAAAATTTAATAAAATTAAATGTATTATAGTTATACACATTTCAGAACAACCCATATTTAATTTGACATGCGATCGAACAAACCACACCATGAATATGCACTTGTGCTGAAAATTATGCAGACGCTGCTGCAATACCGGTTGCTAATACAGTTTATATTATATTGGCGTACGTGAATGTGTGCACTTATAGAATTATCTCGAATGAAAATACCTCGTTGGGAAAGGATCGTCTTCAATTAATCGAGTTGGATGAATTCGTTCGATTTCATCAGAAGCAGGTATAGGATTCGAACCAGAAATTCCCGGGGAAAGGCAGAGCACTTAACTCGCCGGGAACGAACTTGAGCGAAACGTAGACGTCTAATGAAATCAATAGCTTTTTCAAGATCGTGCCGGGAAGTAAAAAAAAAAAGAAAAAAGGAAAATCTCGAGAAAAATTAATACTATTTGCGATTTTTCCTGTTTACACACGCCGCAATCGGGTCGGAAATAAATCAACTTTGTTACAAAGCCGCAGTAAAATTTAAATTAAATTATTAAATTAATTCGAATAATAAACACGAATACATTTATTCATGAAAAACATCGAGACGTTGCTTGTTTGGTTTTAAAAAATACGCACGCCTACCACTCGAATTAATTTATCAACCGAAACAACACCCTCCCATAATAATAATAAAAAACATAGGTACATAACATAAGTAGATTTATGAACTATGGAAAACTCATATTATGCGAGGAAACTTAATTAAATAGCGTAGCGTGCAAAACAATTTATATTGGGGAAAACTCGCGGGTCTCGTTTCGTACAAAAGTCGTAACCTATTATTATTTCGATAAGTTTATATGCATGTAAGCGAAATCATATATTTATTATATTGTACGCGTTTATAAATGAAAAACAAAACGCACGACATGAAATAAATATATTTCCAGTTTGGAAACATGCGAAAGATCATTTAGAAAAATTTATATTCTGCGCCGAATTGATTTCCTCCTATAAATATTCGTTCGAAATCAATTTTGATTACGAAACGGCATGACGTAAAAGGGATATTTTCGCACGACAAACGAAACGAAAATATCGTTGTGACACATTTCCCCTCGAAACGCGGGATACATAAAGAGAAATATTAATTAATAAAATTACGAAACTAACTGACACATAACTACAGCGGAACCCCAAATACCGAAATGTCGCACTCGTTTCCTGCCCAAAATAGTAAATTCGGGATCCCGAGTAAACATCACGGTCAGTTTACGTGTGTTTGTGAACAAAATGAATATTCACACGTGCCCGTATCCTCTTGAGGATCAATGGGGCATTCGGCAAGGCAACACCCAACAACAGTTTACAGTGGGGCGACTTATCCGGGCATTAATCTTCTGTCGGGAGATCTCTCCGGTTGCAAACAACAATATTCAATCACGGACGACGCCTTTCAATTTGGATCCTTCGACCAGACCCGATAGTTCTAGTTGCCCGATGTTAAGGCAAAGCGTAAAGGAAAGTCAAAGCCAGTGGCGGCTCGTCCTAATGGGCTGCCGGACTGCAGCCCCTCCGCTAAAATTCTAAAATATATATTTAATAATACATATATTTTATTTATTAACGATATATTTTTTTATCAATTGAATGGGCGAACTATTAACTTTAAGGCGACAATGCTGCCGAACTCGATCTGCTGTCAAGCAACCGCAGCCCGGAGAGACGATGAAAGAGATACGATATTTACAGCATGTGAGTGATCGAGACGCATATTGCAACTGCAGATGCTAACCTTCTCTTTCACTCACATGCGTTAAGAATTTGCGTTATTTATTCCCTCTTCGAGCTGCTGTTTATTTCGATCATCCTGCAGGTGGCGCTTGACATTTGACGTTTGACACTTGTAATCAGATTCTCGCAACTAGCTACACTTGATCACAGCTAATCGCGATTTATGACATGATAGAACGTTTATGGTGACTATCAATGCAGCCCCGCCACTAGAAATACTCACGAACCGCCACTGGTCAAAGCATACTCCATTTAACCCCTGCTCGGCTGAAAGAATAAGTTCGGGACCGCACTAAATTGTGAAAGAAACCCGTTGTAAACTGTCGGCGATTTACTACTTACACGAGTCGTATTGTGCAATCGGACGAAAGTCACCCCCGAAGTGTGGGCCCACAAAGTTGTATAATGATATCAAAACCGATAAAGGAAATCGATAGTTAAATATTCATCCCTTGTGTGCGTAATATTTTGGCGTATTTGCTCCGGGCAAAGTGACCGATACGCAATCTGTTTACACGCTCGTTTTATGATTATGTTGTTTGCAGAAGCCCGGAGTTCGATTATACAAAGAAACGTGTACGTTTTTATCTAAAAAAATAAATCATATTTATTGTGGTGAAAACAAGGGTAATGGTTCGTTATCAATATAAAAGAGCAAAGAGTGTTCGATTTAAGTAATGTGTAAGTAATACGTATAAACGATAATATTACGAGAGCATAATTCGATACTTTGATATATGTTTTTGAATTTAATAATATCGAAATTCGTGTTACAGAATTAATGTGAAGGCTTGATTCAACATAAGCGGATTTAACATAATTTCGATATTTCACGAGTGATATCGTATATGAAAACCTATTTATGTAGTTGATTTTCGATATTCAAATGTTTTAAAGTTTCATTGCTACGAAAAAAAATCTGCTCTCAAATGATAATTTGGTTTAGGTACAGATTAAAAAAAAATCAACATGTTATATGATCAAAGAACAAAAAATTTTGATAAAAAATATATACGATATTGAAGCATTGTTTTGTACCATATTAAATAAAATAATATAAATTCGTTCAATACAAATGAGACTTCGAGAGAAGAAACTTCACTTTACCGTATAATCATATCCAACGCGAGTCTGCAATGCAAATAAACCATAATATTTCTACGTATCATACATACACTATATCGTATTTTGAAAATATACACAATATAGTCAAATCTAAGAGGAGGCCTTAATCCCGAACAAATATAAATAATACTGAAATGAAATGATGGGAGGCGTTTCTGGCAAAAGCTCGCAATTAGTAGAGGCTTAGGAAGCACACCGAAGCTTTGCCGAAAGCTTAGGTAAAATCTTCGAAACAAATGGGATTCCGTCAAAACGAACAAAGCGGATCTCGAAACGCTGCCAGCGAAAGGTGAGAAACCGCACGCTACAGGTGCTATCGAATACCCAAATAAATTTAGATAAAACGGTCGTTTGTGTCTTCGGATTCAATGATATAAGCGTGTGGAAAAGTGTTATAGTGAAATGATCGTTCCGAGAAAACTAATTTTCTATCTAATCTATCAGATAATGGAGCCGTGCAAATCTCGAGATTAAAGAAAAGATTCTACCCGCAAACGAAAATGAATAAACAAGATTTCGGCCGCGTTAAAAGCTCGATGAGTCTATCAGTCTCGTGCGTTTCAAAAAAAAAATCCAAAGATCTTACTGGAGAGGAATGATTGCGCAGTATCTGGATATATTCATTTTGCGAAATAAAAGGACGCAGCGAGAGGCCTATCTTGGTACAAAAGAAAATAAATTTATTCGACGAGTTGCGTAATAAATAATACAAGGAAAAAAACTATTGTGAAAATGGAAAATAGAAGGTATTCGTATTTTTCATGACACATTCGTGAAATATTTAACTAAGCATAACAAAAGCGGTCACAACAAAAGAAGTGCTTGTATACTGTTGGGCTATTTTCAGGAAAAAGGTGCGTTCTTTTCAATGAAACCAACATTCAACGCCGTGGCGTGTAAGATCAGAAAAAATGTGTTGTTTTGGAAAAATTTGATACACAAAGTTTTAAGAACTCGCCTCGATCAATTTTTCGAGATAATCGACTTTCACAAAACCACTTTATTAGGACTGATTTAGGTAAATACAATTACGCACGGAAAACACAACAAACTTTATTTTTTGAAGTTTCAAACAAAGCTTAGCAGAAAATTTTCTAGATTTAATTTTATATAATGTTTTTCGAGATTTGCTACCCATGTGGATAGCAACAATCACAATAAAAACTTCCCGTTTCTTAATACGTGAAAACTCCGGATATACTACACATGCCATGATTGCTGAAAATGTATACCTATCAAAGAAATAAATTAAAATGAAACATTAGCACCACATAAAATTTATAGCGACAATATAGATTGGAGTAATTTAAATAGTAACACATAGTCAATTACGAAAGTCACGCCAACATACAATCGATGAAAAAATATTCCACTCCTGATTTCATATTTTTAACATAAAACATATAAACATTTTAGAACGAACAATTTTTCAACACGAAGTTGTATACGAGCAGTCGAACGAGACAGAGTCAACTCCTACTATTTGTCAAAGTCTACACGGTTGAATATAGAACGGAGTTTAGACAAATGGATTCTAATTGAGACCAATGATTGCGATTGTCGATGGAAATTGGCAAAGGGGTGTTAAGAGTTCAGCTCACTAACGCAAACATCGATTTCAGACTAAAGCTTCTGCGCCCGATTCAATTATACTATACACTAATTTCAATCTACGAAGTGCGTGTGCATAATTAATTCGCAGACATCAATTCATCTTTCCCGTAAGAATTAATGAAGAATGTAGAATGCGTAGATTCATAAAAGCAGATTGAACCTATACTAAACAAATGATATGAAGTTAATTGAAGACGCTTTCTCATTAAAAATAAAACGAAAATATCACGCTAATACGAAGCTCTTAATAACAATAATCACGAACGAAAAGTTACGTACAGCAAGAAGAAATCGTACAAAAAAAGGCAAAAAATTAAATGGTCAGAATTTTAATCAAAAACGGTCAGAATGAAATAATAAATGGTCAGAATTTAATAATGCAATGGTCAGAATAGGTTAGGTTAGGGTTCTTAATATTATTCTGACCGTTCAATATAAATTCTGCCCAAAATATTCTGATCAAAATTGTATTTAAATTCTAACCATTTAAATAGTAACCAAAAAAAAAACCAGGGCACAAAAGTCAAATCGTATTTCGGAGAAAACCCCCTAGAAAAATCCGACCGTTTATAAGGCTTTTCCACGAAAACCGAACGCGCAAAAGACGCAACGAAAACTAATAAACAAACGAACGCAGCAATGAAAATTCTCGTTTCGAACGCGAAACCTCAAAACGCCACCCCCTCATCATCCAGACACTTCATTATCAAATATTCACGAATTTTCAGCGGCACACAACGAATCCGGACTCTCAACCGAATCCAAAACCGAATCCACACGTATCCATCGTTCCTCGTTTATCGGAGATCGGAGCGAAATCGTTGTTTGCCTCCGCGACGTATCCGACCGTAATAACTAAGTGCGAGTATGCGAGAGATCGGCAAGCTGTCGCGAGTTCTTCGACGTCGATCCTTTGCTTACCGTTTGAAATATGCACATCGGAAGATGGGAGTGGAAATCCTCTTCGGGAACCGGAATAACATTATGCAAATCCAGGGAGGGAAGAGAGCAGATCGGCCTGTTTAATTTCGAGACCGGTCTCGGAAGAACGTGAAAGATATCATGCCGCGACACATGTATTATTTAAGCGTATGAAATAGGTAGACGATTAAGGTTTAGTTCGGATCTATTTGTTGTTCGGACGTAGATTTAGCCTATTTTTAGAATCGCTTTCGTATTCGAATGAAATTCTTTATGTTTGTGTGATGAATAATGCGGTATGGAAACGGTGGTTCTTTCAAATAAAAGGGAAAAACGCATTTTATTTTCTTTGATTTTAGTTATTTGAGACAATCAATTGAAGTGATGAATATACTCAAAGTAGCGTTGCGTACATTCAGTATTTAATACTAGTCAATTTATCTACTTCGAACGGAAAACCTTCAATATATCCTAATATTGATACAGGTTGTAGAACGTGGTAGAAACCCGACATCAACGAATAAACTGAGATACGCACAGTAAGCGATCAAATGGTTTACAGTGAAACCCCGTATAAACGGTTTTGAAGGGACTGACGAAAAAGTGTAATTAGAGAAAACGTATGTTTAAAAAAAAATAGTCAAAACTATTTTTTTATTGAAAGTCACGCGATATCATTTTATTGAAAAAAATCACGCATTCGTTACATATTTTTAGATTTTTTAAGCTCTTTTGATGATATAAAAGAATTTGAACTTTCAATATCATCATACATAATAAATTTCATGTCAATTTCATGTAAATTTTTTTCAATATCAATATCATGATAAATTTATTGGTTTCTTTTAGTTAATAACCTGACTAATTTAAAATTTAGTTCATCATTTGTATATTTGTGTATTATAAATATTATTCACACGATTTTGATTCATCACATAAGCGAAGTTGTATAACTTTTCCGCATTCAAAATTGTCACAGCAGTATAATCATGAAATTCTTGAAAATCTAATATCAATTCTTTCAAAAAGTACGATTCAATCAAAAAAATAATTTCGTTTGAAATATTAATCTATTGCTGTATATATAGTTAAATTCCTAAAAAAAAACCGGTCAAATATATTGTATTTACGAACTTGGGTAAGACATTCGGAATTAAATCAAAAACAATTTTCCAAGAAACGATACACCCATTTCGAAAAAGCTTTCATTTGACGGGTAATTTAATAACACGACCTTCAAGTTCATTAACCCGACGATTGCCGTAAGCGAGCATGTCGCAGCTATAGACGAGTGCCGTACGCGAACCCTTTCGCAAATCCTCATTTTTGAATGTATTTTATACTCATTTCGATCTGTAATATTATAATCAGAGACATATGTATACATATCCCGATATTTTTCTAACCGAAACATTTTGATATTTTTCGATAGCTTGCGAAATTTTTTTGACAGATTGAATCCAAATGGTTAAGATGGATGATAATTTATTTATAAAAGCACAATAATGTGTATTTTTTGATTTTCAAGTTTCTTAAAAAAGTGTGATTAAAGTTAGTAAAAAGAGAACCATTTAAAATATACGGAAAAGGAGATTTCCATGAAATTATTTTTTGAGCTGTACACTTATAAATAAGAGTAAGTAAAATTTAATTAACACAGCAAAGAGGAAACGCATCAACCCGTTAATTAACGTGTACTTAATATTATACCAGCATTCCTGGGACCACCTAATTAGATTCCAACATTAGGCGAAAATGCGCGTTCCATATATGTATTTACGATTGCTGATACGAAAATTATAATAATCAAACCCGATAAATTTTCATTTCGGACTCGAACAACGAAAACTTCCCCAAACTGAATATCCGCCCCGCCGAAAACAAGATTACGGACGAAAAATTTTCATAACGCCGCGAACTGAATAACGGAAGACTCCAATATATATCGGATGTCTGTTAAAAAAAAACTAATATTTCCTCCACAGGATAATCGCATCGGACAACTTTTTTGACGCTGCGTCGTATTAATTTCGTAATTGAGAGAGCGACGAGCGGACGCGATCTGACAGTGTTCCCGTCCTCGGGAAGGCGAAGCCTCCGCTTCAGGAGCCTGAAAAAATGTAATATACAAGGGAAAGAAAGAGGAAACTGGCGTGTATCGAATTTCAGCCAAAATCAATACGTACCCCGGCTTTTCGAACCTTAGCAAGGGCAGACACGCGAACCTGCCTACTATCCTACGGGGAAATTATATTCGATACACTTTTCAGGTGACTTCGTCAATGTTTCACGCGACGGAGGAATGAAACAATGCATAATTAACGAATATACGAAAAAAAGAGTTTACGGGACGTGTGCTCGTTTTCCGACGATTCGGAAATTGACGGATTTTTTTGAATGTGTGATGTTGCCGTTTTAATATATTATAATATGTACTTTGTTTCGTATCTGCATTGCTTTTGTTACTTTATTGATTTGAGCCGTTAGTGGAAAAATATTAAATTTTTCGATGAGAACAAAATTTTCCATGACAAAACGTTTTATTGATGGTAAATAAAATTTTATTGCTTTTCCGAGTGAGTCTATAATGTAATACGTAGAATATTGTATTGTATAAATAAATACTCGAAAATGTTTCCATTTAACATTATCAATATGATATTTCTTAATATAATATAATTTATGTATGTATTAATCCTATCCTATATATCCTATATATCCTATATCCTAGATTTCTGTGTGGGTGTGTTCAAATAAAGCTAAAATTATAAAAGATATAGATATTCTAATATGGTCTTTATGCGTATACAGTTAATATGATGCTAACTATGAAGCTTTGCCTATATGTACGTATTCGCAATGGTGACAGTAACAAATGAACTATTTTGATTTTATTAATTAAATATTAAATATTCAAATCGGATACGGGCATCGACTTTCTCAGACTTTGCATTCACAGCCGATGTCAATAACATCGGGCCTATCACTAGTTTATGTATAAACACAATTAAAAAACTGACTCAAGAATCTGACATTCAATTAAAAATAATCAAACTGACACATTTCGTTTGATTAAAAAATAAAATTATCACATCAATAATAAACGTAACATATGAATAAACATCACATAAAAGCTTACGTTTCAGCTCGTTAAACTTTGAATATATAAAATCGTATCAAAACATTTCTCCAGCGTAAATCTTGAGCCAAGTATCCGAAACAGTGCGGTTTGGGGCCGTTATGAATACAGCGATCTTCACACGACGTTCTCTGCTAAACTAGCCTCAACTATGCTCATAAAAGACAATTAACACTACGGTCTTAACGAATCGCTTCCAGCGACGGCGAACTTTCCCAAAACGAGCAGCCGAAACATGTAAGCGGGATTTAATCGGGTCAATAAGGACAGACAGACGTTAGAAGAATAAACAAGCCGTAGAAGAGTGTTTGCGAAAAGTGATGCAGTCGAAAAAAGTGCCAGCCCACTTGTCGCAATGGGCTTTTAGCCACCTAGCCTTTTTGTTTGGAGTGTTTTTGATTTTATCGCCGTGTGCAATCGGAGTTCGCATAAAATATTCACTGTCGCTCACATATCGGATCTGAATATTTTATTTACAACGTAGGAGAGTTCGATATGAGAGAATTGCCGGATAAAAAGTTCGATGGTGTATGTATTTAAATGTGATGCAATAAATTGACATGTGCTCGAATATTAGCGAAAATTCAAAGTGGGAAAAAAAGAAATGTCAACAAAGGTTTTGACATTTAATAATATTTTATGGCGTACGCGTAAAATATCCTTCGGGCTAAAGGGCAATCCTGAAATAATATTGAAAGTAAGTCCGCTTATTATCTGAACATATTTTATGGGAAAACCTGTTGAGATACGGAATACGATGAAAACGAAGAATATTTTATAGAAAAAAATAGCGTAAAATATCAATTATTGTCGCATTAGGCCATAAGACTTGTATAAATATAAACCATATATATTTCATTATTACACAACGAAATATGATAATATTAATACATTTTTTCATATAAATTCAATCAACATATAAAATACTTCTTTCGAGCTGTCTTTGAAGTGGAGCGTCTCCAAGAATATTTTTTTTTATATATTTAAATCAAATTCATTCGGCTTTCAAATTTTTAGGCAAACAGCGTGACTGATGAAAGGAAGAAAAATCGATTTTCACTTATCACAAACGAAAATATTTGCACTCACGTCAACGCAACTTAAAAAAAATCCATAAGTCATTCGTCGACGCAACGTGACGCGTTCGAAAAATTTCCAACCCCACATTTGCATGTTGCTATTCCAACAACGGTTAGATAACTACCCTGCTATTTATGAACCACGTCGAAAACACAAAAACGTACTTTTATCCGAAACTGACACGTATAAACGGGATCGATCGAATATTCGCAAAATTGTGGAACGAACTCCGCGATTTCTATGAACCCGCTTTGACACGCATTGTTTAAGCGGCAGTTGGTTATCATCGGGTTTGAAAATTTAATACGCACGTACACTTTTCTTATTTCATAAAAGCGTACAGACTAGGCTGACCATACGTCCCGTTTTCATCGGGACTTTTCTGTTTTTGTAGTGTTTTGCGTTCGTCCCGTCGTTTTCGTAAAATTATTTGATTGTCCCGTTTTGCCGGTTCATACCTCATACTTCTTTAATAACGGATTCAAAATTAACTGAAATAAAAATTCAAAACATGAGACACTTATTTATTCACCTACTTATTCTGCGATTATCATTTTTTTTTTAATTTAGATTCCTTTGTCAGAATTTTTTTACCAATCCAAGTAATTAAAGACCTTTTTGATGTGTCTGCAAATACCAAATGATTCGCAGATACTGTATCTGCGAATTATTGGCTATTTGTAGATACAGTATCTGCGTATTATTTGCTATTTGCAGATACACTATCTGCAAATAGTCACTAATTCACAGATAGTTTATCTCCAAATAGCCACATCCTTTCAGGAGTACATAATTTATATGATGAATAATCTATCTGTTTGTTTGTATATATATTTGATGCCGTTTCACTTTAGCACCGTTCGACCAATCGCCATAAAAATTGGCATGTATATGTATTTTTTTGTCGAGAATGTTGTTGTAACATTAAAATCATTTTGCAACTCGATCTGACGCTAATTTAAGGTGAAAAAAAATCTCACGTCTGTTGAATTTAGTTGCCTTGTTTATGCAATTTATAGAATCATATCTATCAGTCAAAGTACTCGACGATCTGCTGCTATTCTTTATGCTTTTGTTTTAATGAATTTAAATTTTAAAAATAATTTGATTTAAAATTTAAGTCCCGAGCAACCGGGTACTATCCGCAAGTATATTATATAATATATATTTCAGTACCGATAATAAATAAAGAAAAAATTTTGAACTGGCAACACATTTTTTTATTTATATATCGATCGGCATTTTTTTTGTGGAGCGTCCCGTTTTGGATTTGGTCACCCTAGTACGAACTGATCCGAGCTGTTTTTCTGGCATAAAAATGATGTGTGCCCTCGATAAATCCGGGTATATGAAAACCAAACGTGTCGCGCAAGCACCGTGAACACACACCCAAACATCGGGCATCAATTTTACGCCTTCATCGAGCCGGTGGATATTCGGAACGTGCGTGTCAATTGAGAAAATATTTTCGTGAACGGACAAAAGGTCGCAACCTGTCCATGTCGACGGATTCCTCTCGTCGGCGTTATTACGTCCAATCTTTTCTTGTGTCCGTTTTTATGGCGCCATTTTCGAACCCGGTGGGCGTACGAATGGGGTCAATTCGCCGTTGTGTTTGCCGAAACGGTCAAATGCACTTTTACGATCGCCGGTGAAGTTTCGAATGAAAATTTCAAGTCCCGTCGGGCCTTTCGCTTTTTACGAGCCCGTGACGATTTTTCGGTGTGTTGCCGAGCGATAAATTTAATTACGGTGTTATTAGATTATATGTTTCCAGCAATCAAAACTGTGTATAATGGCGAAGGGATTAAGGGTCCTTTAACGAAACGAAAATAAATATGGTTTAATTAAAGAGATAAGCTCGAAATTTTCCAAGCGGACATATTTGTGTTTGCGGAGTCAAAATAAAAAAAGGAAGGAAAAAAATACTTTTGCATATTTATTTTACTTTCGGCGATTTCTCACAGCGCTAACGTTTTAACACTAATTAGATTACTTTTTCGCAATTTTCTAGGCATTTCAATCTCCGTTTTAAATTAGAAAAAAGACCATTTCCCTAAAGGTTTCTCCCTACTCCATACCACCCTATTATTAAAACGAATCTAAGGTTTTAATTAAGTTTTCGTCAATTTAATCACGTCGTGATTTAAATCCATTAATTCATTATTGATGCGAAGATTAATTGCGATTACCTCACGCCCCGTTCAGAGACAAGTTCACCTGCAATAATGGAATATTTCATAACATTTGAGTGCTATTCGAATGAATATTCAATGAACTGGGAAAC